>OX451208.1:14700897-14975091 GCA_949628255.1 Macrophya alboannulata
AGTTGTAAGCTATTCTCTTTGCTCTGCTCTGCTAACTATGTAATTTTGTCATACGTACTACCGCCTAAGTGTTTCTTTGTCATTAACTGTATCTCATCATTGCCCCAACGTCTTACCAGGGCATAAATATACTGTCAATCAATCAATCAATCTCTCTCTCTGCATGTCTCATTCGTCTTACGAAATAAGAATTTTCAGAAATTTTGAGTCGAAAAATTGCTCCTGGTATCAGGAGAACATCTGACCTCAGGAGGTGTGCGAAAATTTTTGGCGGGAAAAATTGGGCACCTTATTGCAAGCAACCATATCATTAGGTGCAGCTAGTTTTTCGATTTAAATTTGCTGTAAATCGAAAAATTACGCCGCGTCTTCTCACGATTATTATAATTTACTTACCTCATTCAATACCTGAAATGAAGAGTAGCGGGAAGGGGGGAGTGGAAAATAACGAAGTAATTAATTATTGGTACATCTGGGAATTTATTGCTGCAGCATTAATACAATATTTCTTATTGTCAATGTATGTATGCATGTATGTATGTATGTATGTATGTATGTATACATACATACATACATACATACATACAAAATGTAGTTATTTCTGATAAGTAAATACACATAGGTATATGCATCGCAAATTATCGAGTATATCTTTGTTTGCTTACTGCTATACAAGTTCCTATAATATAAACTACATTGTGTCGGAAAGAGATTTTTCTCTCGATTTTTGTCTGGCAGTCGCATCAGTGGTTCGATTGCCAGACAATAATAACCTAAGTTTGAAAACTCACATACTGCTTGTTTAATATATACGCGAAAATGAATTGAAAATCCTAATTATACCGACTAACTGACAGCAAACGTACCACAGGCACGACTGCCAGGTTATTTTTCAAGATGTTATCTGGCAGCTGAGCCATTGATTCGATTGCCAGATTTTTCTAACAGTAATAACCAAGTAATTATTCATGGGTGTATCTGGAAATTTGTTGCTGCATCTAATTATGAGCGTTCATGTGCGAATAACGATTATCTCAAAGATAATTTGCCGTTACACCTTTGACCAGTAAATATTAATGGTAGAAGACTCATACATACTTGGAGTACAATACATGTGAGGTATTTATCAAAGTACAAGAGAGAAAGAACGAGGTAATGATGTATTTCTTTGTGTAGATTATGAATCTGCACTAGAAAAAATAGGAGTTCCCATTGAAAAAACAAAAGTTATACTTCATGAAAACCCCATAATATCCTATTAAAATTGAAAACCCATAGCATTATCAAATGTCCCACTCGGAAATACGTCTGTGCTCGGAACCCTTCAGGTTTCGTATCAAACTTTTTCTCGTATCTCTTTTAGTTTTTGAGATTGCTGGGGGGGGGGGGGGGGGGGGACTTACTGAAAAAATTCCCTAGGCTACTTTAGAAAAATTGTTTTCTAATCAACGGATAACCGTCAGATATCCGTATTAGTTCATCATTCACGAACATACGACCGACAAACGATTGCGAAGACAATTAATTGAGTCCGAGCAGATGAGGGGACAACAATGTCTATATCGAACGATGAGCCAACGTCTATGCTTTTCCTTGCCAAACGAAGTATCAAACGGCATGGTCGTCTCACGGATAAATTCCCGAATTACTTTTGTTGCAAGTATAAGCATACGTATAAGATCGTGGTTGAAAGCATCTGTACGCCTTATGATATATAACCAAAACTTCAATCACGACATGCGGGTTGCATGTAATAAGGCACATACATCTTACCTGTAGGCGCCACTCTCTAGGCAAGAGGATCACTGATGTAGGATAGGTGCACCTGTCGTGGGATCAGTGCCCTTCGTGGCGTCGAAGGGCTCACGAATGGGTGTTTCGTTAATGCGAAACGAATGTGACAGGCTTTGCAATGAAAATACTACTATACCGAAGCAAATGAAGAGAATCAAAAACAATAGCAAAGTAATGTAATAGCATCAAAATATACCCACATCAGATTTTATTATTAGCTATGTCATTGTGGCATAACAAGAACAATATTTTAAAAGAAATTTACAAACATTAAATCGTATATCGATATATTGTTTCAATTGTTGGCTGCAGATCACTAAATAGTTGCATAAATTGAGTAAACGCTATAATATTATTACCATCTTACCATATACAATGTATTTTAATTGTTATCAAGTTGATGAGTGTAGAATATTAATCATACATGACATACCATCCCATCTATTCGTTTGTTTATTATTTATTGTTTATTATTTTGCAATACAATAATTAAGTCTGTTTATTCGTTTACATAGCATTGTGAGCCTAAAGTCTAGGCACGCACATATTAGCTACTTAACATTACTCCTGTTTATACTATAGACAATCATTATTTTTTAACTTACTTTTTTCTTCCGCTTGGATTTCGTTTCATTATAGATGTTAATGTGACATTTATAACTAAAGTTCGTATAAAAAGCGTCGTTAATCGTACTAACAATACCTGTACTATATAATTTAAATAATAATTAAACCTTAAAAAATTATTTTTTTTATCATAATTTTAATTTTTTTTTTGTATTTTTATTTTTTTTGTGATATCTAACGCGTCCAACTACAGCCTATGATATACCTATTTATGTCGCTTATTGTAGGCATATTCCATATTAGTTTTTGTGCAAATACTGTACTTTTAAACTAATTTACTGACAATAATTTACATCAATTACTTACAAACCAAAGGAATTACATTATAATTTATCATCTCGCAATGGTCATTCTTGTGATTGTAAAAGACTATAACTTGTTCCATAAATTCAATCACTCATTCACTCATCACGACGTATCTATGTACTTATTTCAAGATCAAAATCTCTTACAGACTGCGAAGTAGCTTTTCATATCGGTTGTACGTTTAGAGAAAGAGAAATAGGTATATTTGGAACATGGAACATGAAATGAGGAAGTTTTCCTTCCAGATGATTGAGAGCAAGGAGTAGGCACTTGTTATCTTTATATAGATTAACAAACGTGGGAAATGCACTGCAAGATGAATCTGGAATAGAATCAGAGGCATCGAATATCACGAGCAAAAACCATGTTCCAATTTCCACATCTTGCTATACACACTGTTGTGTAATATTGACGTACAGTACATACAAGAAGAGGGTCCTGTTCACCTTTATACTAGTACATTATTTTCGTTTCTATGCGCAGATAATTTTTATAACTTATCACGATGAATCGACAATGAATCAAAGAGTTTAATTTCACATTATTTATACTAAGGTTAACATTAAAATCAGGAATGTTTATATTTATCAGCCTGTAAATAGTCATGGGTTTGCAGTCATACGATACGAAATAGGCGCGAAACAATTGTGGATGACAATTCGTTGAATGTATGAAAATATTTTTAACGGTATCCAGAGCACTCTTCTTAAAATACTATTCGTGGGTTATTTACTATTGTTAGAATATGCTTTTCTGTGACCTTATCCTGAACAAATCATTGTTTGAGAAGTCAGCACGTTTGAAAAAAAAACCCGGTTTTCCTTTCCTTTTTTTTTATCGTACAAATATTTCTCAATAATCATACATTTTTTTTTTATTAAAAAAAAATATGCACACACATACTAGATACTTAGATACTATACTCTTATATTATGTTTGACATATCGATTCTTTATACAGTTACATAAAACGTTTTTTTGTTCAAGAACACGTGAAATTCATGGACTGGTTCTCACTCATTACGTAAATTACATTTTCTCATCACGCTTGCTCGTAATGCCATTTTAAGTTTCAACAGGTTTGTTACACAGTTTGTATAATCAAATCTTAACTAATTATGCTTGTTCAGCTAATTTTAGAATTCTACGAGACACCAGATTCGACATGTTTCTCTTATACACGTAGTATATTCTAGAATTAAGGATTATTCTATTAAGTCTCATAATGAATGCATCTTATTTATAATTTCATTTTACAACTTTAAAATACTGACAAGCGAATACGATTTAGAGAATTCTCTATGCAGTAAATAATAAAAAAAAAATAATAAAATAAAATAAAAATAAAGAAAACAAGAAAACGAAATTAAAAAAATACTCAACAGTGGAATGGCATCTCACCCTATACCAGTGTATTTGGATTATTCTAACATTTTTATAATCTTATTTTATTCTTAGAAGTTAATACATCTTCATAATCATTACTTTGCAAAATATTTCTTTCATTACTGTGATATTATTACACGTTTGTAATATAACCAGAAACCCACTTAGGCAAGAACTATTTGTGTTCTAAGTACAAGGACCATTGTCGTATTTTTGAATTATTATTTTTTTCCAAGAATTTGCCATATTAAAAGTTATCAGTATAATTTCAAGATAAATAATGAAATAATTAAGCCGCAATTTGGTAATATGAACTTCTACCTTCAGGTGAATGATCATGAAATAAAATTGAGAGATAGCTGGAGGTTTGTCAACCAATAAACCATACTGTAAATGTTTATTAGGTAAAATGGTTTATTCAACACTTTTGTCCAAATATGAAAAGGAAATACTTAATGGTAGTAACAAGGCATCAGCTTTGATAAAATTACGTAAATTCTTTGAAGGATTATGTATACATAATTTCAGTAAAGTTGATTCCTTGTTAAAATTTATAACAATGATTATGAAAGTAATGAAAGTATTTCTCTACGATTAAAATTCTTTGCAAAGACACACAAAAGATAAGAAATTAAACTTTTAATTAAGTTTATGAATACCGGATATGAAATAATTTACTTTTCGTATGCGTCTAGTAGTTCTTCGTACTTTAAAGCGACGGACATGAAAGAAAAAAACGCATTGTTCTTAACATTATACGACGGAAAATTAAATAAGTCTTTAATTAAATTTATCGCAGTATTTTTCAGCTGTGTTATACAAAGGGGAGATTCAAGGAACTCTGTTTAGTACAGAAACGTTAGTACTGAATGAATAACTACAGAGTAGAATGTGTCGGTAGCATCAAATTGGTCTGTTATCAAATTGGACATTGACAAATATAACACATCTTGTTTTGCATCATATTTCTATCATCTCCAATCAGAGATGAAACAACGAGCCCAGGAATCTATCCAACATCTACAGTTCATCATCTGTAATAACACGACTCATTGTTAAGATCATTTCTCACAACTAATAATAAATGAACATGGTGTTGAAATGTAAACGTATATGAATTCTGAATTCTCCTAAAAGTCCGACTATTCAATTCAATTAACTATAAATACTGGAAGCTAAAGTATGAAATATGTGACCGTCCTCGAAATATACAATGAAAAATGGTCATAGAACACATTTCACTTTTCATTAAGCCAATAGAAACGAATGGTGTGGTATGAGCTGATGCTTTGTTGTATTATGATAAAATTTAAGTTCATTGTCGGTATAATCTGAGGAACCTCTTGATAGAATCAACGCGTTGGTTGACATTGATCATTCGTATTAATTTACGATTAAATAAGATTCTTAAATATTCGTTAAATTCTTCTGGTAATCATATTTCTGTAAATATTACAAGAAAGTACACACGTGCTTTCACGTATACACGTGCGCACAAATTTGTAATAACAATATTACTAAACAATCATAGATATCTGGACGATAGATAATGTAATTATACATTTGGTGAAACCTTACATTGGACTAGTAATAGAAATGCGCAAAACTGTTACAGTTGTTACGTGAGCGAGCTGAACCTCAGCTATGTGTTGGTGGAGGAGGTGGTGGCACTCCTGTTATCTCTGTCCAACGCATTTCAAAAAAGCTACGCATTCCATGACCGGCTTTCCCCACGGGACTATCATCTTCGTTGAACACCTCGCAGTTTATGAACATTTGCCTGACGTCAATGCAAAATTCGTCTCTTGATTTGTACCTGAAATACAAGAAAATAATTTCATTATAATTTCGATTCATTTTACACTCAAGAAGAAGTTGATTTGTTCATTGCTCAAGGCATGTAATAATCATAGTTTTCATTTGAGTGAAATCAAATGGTGACAATTTGTTGTAACAAACAAAATTGTTACCTGAGTGTTGCTGTATTAGATATTGTTTGAACAAAAGTATGTGAATAAAGAATTGCAAGTATAATCAATTAGTCTGCACAAAAAACTTTGCAAGCTCGTCAAGACTTGAAAGAAACTAGTGTAACTACGACGATTCTTTATTGCCTTAGCTTGTGTAGTTGTTTTTATTTCTTCTATGAAATAAATGAATATGATTTTGGCATCATTTTGAAGCAAGCATCGAGCGAAGTCCTTTGGTTATGATGTGAATGAATAACATCTAACTTACGCACAGTCCTGTAACTTTTTCTTAATGGTACTGAGATCCATTGGAGTTTTTATTATTTTCTTATACGTTGGAAACTGTTTTGTGTTAACTGGCAATAAAAAAGGCCACGCTTCATCCTGTTGCTCTAATTGTTCTAGTAAAATTTTACATGGTGCCAATTCACGGTGTTGCTTTTTCGTCAGTGCTCTGCTATTTCCTTCTTTCCGAGGTGATGCTGTTGGCGTCGGCGGCTCAGAGGAACTTACATCTTCGACGTGGGTGTTTGATGCTGTTGACGGAGTTGGACTGTAAATATAATTGGATATTTGTTTTTTTACCTGTTCCATCCAAGCGATTTCTATACCCGTAGTTTTTTAATCAAGTCTTATACCTAGTTGGAGGATGGTCAGAACTTTCACTGTCTCTTGTTGCCCCTTTGGTATGACTTCTTCGACTACTGTTCCGTTTCTTTGGTTGTTTGCTGTGACAGTTTGAACAATACCATTTTCCCCTAGGCATCTATTAACATTAAAAACAAAAAGAAAATTTAGTTCACAACTTTGTAGAAAATTTTTAAAGTTTAGTACCAGTAATAACCAGTGGAAGAAGATTAGCTTCTTTGCTTACCTTAGGCATTACAGGATTGTGGCAGTCGGTATGATACGCCCTAGGGCACAATTCGCACAGGACTAAATTTTTTCCCATTCGTTTACCACATACCAAGCAGTTTCTTTCACCTGTTGCCTTATTCATACATTCATGGCAGTACCTGAGACATTAATATGGTTAATATCACACTTGAAGTTATAATAGATTAGTAAATAACTTAATAACTAAATGATAAAAGTGATCGAATATTGAGGTAGATCCGATCTAAAACTGCATTATTTATTTCCATTGAGTTCAACAGACTTAAACTGAAAAATTAAAGAATGTTCCAAATCTGTTTCATGTCTTGAAGTCTTCTAAGTGGACTGTATCAATTAATGTTTTTCATAAATAAAAGCAACACCCACCAGTCACCATCAGGAATGTTTTCCATTTTTGGACGGAAGCAGTAAGTATGGTATCCACGATCACAGCCATCACATAACAGTAGTTTATCTTCGTTATCGCCACTATGACAGAACTGGCAATTCTGTAAATGAAAAAAATCCTCATCGATTAGCAAATTAAGAGACAACAGTTCTTTCCCTATTTTAGATTGTGCTGGTTAAATATAGTCTGACTTTTATCGTTTGCAATGCTGTTTTGTTAAAGTCCTATGCTAAATGAAGGTACGTTATGGGAATTGAATGATGTTTATCAAACATTTGTATAGGTCTTAGGACTTGTGTGATTTCAATACTAACTCGTATGAATGATCATGAAATTAGAACATGAATTTTTATAACTAATTGGATAGACTGATAAGGAAAAGGATTTTCATATTTAAAATACGATGAATATTTCGAATGATATTTGTTTGAAAGCTGATTCACTCAACTTCTTAACAGAATTGAAACAAAAGGTATTAATGGTTCAATGGTTTTTCGAAACGTAAAAAAATAATCAGCACAATCTGAAATGATTTAAACGATCCTCATCACTGTATTTTGATAAGCAAGCTAACATGCTGCGCCATGTACCTACAGATCACTGTGAACTAAGTCGATGAAAATGAAATGCAATTATACAATTCTTTAAATCAACATTCACATCGAAGATTGTTTCTAAGCATAATTTAAAAAATCCTGCCAGTTAATATCAGTCAACTTAGGATTCCGCGTAGCAAATTATACATCCTGAATGTATGTGATTAATAACAAAAATAGAATTCATTCAAAGCAGTTCATTCGAATTAGTAAATTAATAGCGTTTTTTACTGAGGTTCACTGACTGCATTGACTGTGTTTTTATTTTCTTCCATCTTATGTTGTTAGGCTACAATGAGAACAGACTCAGTGTAGTCAGTGAACCACAAAAGAAACCGCTCAAAGAATTACATAAATTATGGACTTTTGATATTAAAGTCAGCCATCACATTTAAATCCTTTTATAATTTAAAATTATATTCATTCAAAAGTTTTACACAAATTACTCGATCTGCGAAAATAAGCACTATAAGCTATAACTCATGAGGGCAATAGAAATGTTTATATAGGTTTATATAAATATCAAAATTATGATATTTATAGCAGGCAGATAACAGTTATCACTGTTTATGGTTCAAGCATTAGTTATTCCAAGTAGAACAAAGCAAATGCATCAACCTGATGAAAAAAGATTCACAAAAGCATTAAAACAAGGCGAGTAAAAGTTAGCAAATTTATGGGTATTTGAAATTTAATTGTTGTCTCCAGATGGTAAAATTATTTCATACAACCGAAGATAAATTGCCGGGTCTCGGGTGCAAAAATGATTGGACAAACTCTATATGCAATTATATGCAGTTGTTACTGATTAATACAGTAAAAAGCAAGCAATTTTCGACAGACCTCTGAATAAGTATTTTTGATTGTTATGCCTGAAGGATAATTCACATGCTATGGATACATAAAAATTGCACAACTGTACACACGACAAAGCTGTTCATAAACATTTGTACAGCTACAAGAAGGTCCGTTCCGTTCTCAAAATTTAGAACACATATATTTTCGACACTTCTTTTTTCAGAATCCGGTAGTGATTTCATACAGTTAATGAATTTATTCCGACAAGATTAGTCGGCGATTAGTGATATCAATTGATAAAACATTTTTCTGGTCTGAATAGACTTTTCATTATCCAGATTCACAAGAAATTGTAGGATATTCTATTCCTAATTGTGTGTAGATTTTATTACGATATGAGGTTGTGAATTTATGAAAAAAATGTCTGGATTGTAGTTTGCGAAAGCCCCAAATTTTCAGTGTATTGGTAAAAGCAAATTGTGCAAATTGTTCAATATCCACAGTAAGAATACGCAACTAAACTACGTTATAAAATTGTAAAAAATGAATATACGGCAGAACAAAGTTCATCAGTGTGTTACTATTAAAAAATTCATGCCATCATTCTTTTAAGTTTAGTGTGTTATCTGTGGTTTGACCAGTAGAAACTCTAAGCCTCCATTATCATTTTCTTCGTAGGTTTCAAAAGAGAATGTTCGAATAATTGAACAGACAAACAACCCTAACTTCGGCTATGTGCGTTAGCTAAGCAGGATTAACATAAGTAACAGCACGAATAAATTTATACTGTACAGTATACACATTTGAATACATATAAAATGTCAAATAACATAAAATTTCATTGCAATTCAATGTTTGCCCTTCATACAATTGCGAAAAGAAGTATCTTTGTGTCACTCGAGTATTGACTGGCTTATTCTTAACTAAATAGCTTATAAAAATGAACATCCAATAAGAAAGATTTTACCGAATGCAATTGAAATGACATGAACAGTATTAGACTGATTATTTGTTGGATAATTTTACGCATAAGGGAATTCTGTAGTATTAAAACTAATAAGAACAAGTCAAGACAAAAGGCCAATTTATCACCACAGTAATCTAGAAAGAAAAGTCATGCCGATTGTTTGTTTAAAATTTTTCAAACGTCAACTGAGCATAGATATAATTTTAAATAAAGAATGAGACTCAGATATGTAAAAACAATGAAATATGGTTGATTATGGATCTAGTTTTATATTCTTTACGAACGTTAATAATGAAAGAATCATTGTAATGGTAAAACTTTGAATGAATATTTCTTGCGATTACATGGTTAAAAATTTGAAAATGCATAGTCTTGTGAAAGAAATATTAATTTCAAGTATTCCCAACATGTATACTGTAATTTGACATTTCTTCACCACATAATAATGTATGTGTAAAAATTTTTCAGGTATCCGAATACTTTTTTTTTTTGAATATTATGAATATGAAGACTTTTAGGAATAAGAATATTTCGGATACCCAATATAACGTTGAAATTTTTTTTTTTGATCAACCAACAAATTTATTTTTTTAATTGAAAAAACAAAAATCTGTTACCTCCACGCTCTTGATACCAGAAACATGAATATATCATGCCAAAGAACCGCTTTTATAGACGTTTTTATTGCACACTAAATGAGCCGAAACGAATATTAAGCCTTAGTGGGTATGCGGAATACTCTTCCTACTCAAAGTCTCCATAGTTCAAATGTATTTTAAATGTTAGATTGTTAATATGCAAGGGGATATCGCAATTTAAATTCTGATAACATTCTCTTCGGATGCCCTTCAAGGTAGGAAGAAAGAAAGAATGAAAAGAGAATTCGGTTAGTAAGTTAGTGCGAATACCCACAGAGGCCTGAGTAGTAGTCAATAGCTGATTGTATTGAGTGGTAGCTTTGAGTGAGACGCAGCGGTTTCGCAGCATGATGCAGACCGAGTTTCTAGCTGGTGTTAGACTCACTGCCTTCATGATGCTTTTGTCCCAGGCGATGCTCGCCTCCAGCATATATAGCGCCATTGCCAGCTGTGCTGAAGTGTGCGCCCTAGCAGTTGCCTCTCTCCAGTTATTAAGGCCCCGCGGAGTTGTTTCCTCAATAGGTGGTGGCCCGAGAGCATTCGAGTCTGAGTTGTTCACATTAGCATTTGTTGCAGCTGCTTGCTCTGCTTTAAGAGCTGTCAGATTTGGGTCCCCGGTACTGTGACATAGAAAATGATATTTGTAAAACTTTCCATCATGTATTGGGTGTTTATCATCTATAATCCATGCGCCAAAATTAGTGATAAATTTGTTAAATCGTTCCATCTCACCAAACACAGTGACATTGTTTAGATGAGTATACATTTTTCAATTCAGTTCTTCACAAATAAATTGTCACTTCTAATATTTTGATGCAGTTCTTTTACACAATAATTCACACATCGATATCCGAATCAAAAAATGTTAGATTACAGTGCTACAGATGATGTGTTTTATTAGCCCATCAAGGAATTTGAGACATGATTTTTTTTTTAATGCACCAGACTGAAGTTGTGTGTATCATGACTCACCAGATACCGAGGGGTGGTTTAAGATACCTCCTCTCAATTGCTGCTTCTAGCGATAGTAACCTTTGCCTTGCTTGTTCGACAGCACTGACTTGTTCAACTTCGTGGATCTTTTCTAATTCGTCAGCTTCATCGGTACCAGATCTTGGTGGTAGCTTCCAGCCTTTGACTTGCATACTAGCATTAGCCACCTTATCCTCAAGTGCCTCAACTTGCTCTAATAGCTGAGCGTCGACGCGCAAAGCTACATGTTCACTCCAATCATCAGGTTTGTCTGGTCTTGGCGTAGAAATTTCTGACTCATCTCCTTCTACTTGTAGATCAGTAGCTGCAGTATTTCCAGGATCAACATGAATTTTACCAGTTATAGCTAAGAAAGATTCCATTGTAGCCCAAGTCGTGCGTTTCAGTTCTTTTTCTCGTACACCGCGTGAGTGGAGATTTTCCAATAATGATTGAAAAGTATCAATATCCGATACCCTCCACCAGCCATAACGGAGTCCTTAAAAATGAAAAATCAGGCTAAATCAGTACTCGGAAAATTTTCAATACAAACGGCCCTGCATTAACAAGTTTTCAAAATTTCAAGCAATTCAACATTTCAAATAAGCAGGATTAACTGATAAATTTTTGTAAAACAATGCAGTCTCGGGTTTTGAAACTTACTTTAAAATTGCTGGATTTTGTCAAAAATTCTTGCCAGATATTTGAAGCTTGAAAAGCAATCTTTCCAAAGTCTTGTTGAAGCATTACAAAACTCTAGTTTTTCGCTCTATGCTAGTAATTATATGTTCGAAATTATTTCTAGAATCTCACCTTCAGGTACCGGTTTCGGCTCACCAGCTGGAGGCAATCCATGGATCTTTAAGTGTTCTAGTTGAGCGGCTTCGTCCTGTGTCAACACCAATGGTGCTGGGCTGTCGCACCTGTCGTAAGATGGACTAGAAGGCGGAGGAAAAACAGGTATCCTGAGTTCCGTTGTCTCAGCAATACCGAAAATGGCCTTTGTACATGAACCCGGCGTATCACAAGTTTCTCGAGGAAAAATAGAGAACCAAATAGGCTCAGTATTCCCACCTAAAATAATTAATATAATGTGATCAATCAGTTAACGACACGATTTGAAATTAACATAATCATATTAATATTTTGGAATTCAGTTCATTTTAGTTCAATTATAATAACTAAAATTATATTTTCTCTAAAATTATTCAAGTTATCAAAAATCTATATGAGAATGTGAAAAACCACGTATTAGATGTCTTCATGTATTAGAGCTTTATTAATAAGAAATGTTTGAAGCTTACCACAAATGAATGTCCCGTTCAATTCTTTGCCATTTGAATAATGTGAATTATTTACATGATTACATTTTTCACCATTTGGTATAGTTTCGACAATTTTATCTTCCATAATTTTCGGAACAGAGCTAGTCATCTCTTCATCCGTATAGTTTTCTTCATTCTTCGGTTCTTCAGTACTGTCAATACTTTTTAATTTAGTCTCTTGTTTAATCTCTTCGGATGTTACATTTGTTTTTGCATCAGCTTTAATACTGTCAATATTCATCTTAAGTTCACTCTTCACACTTGTTAACTCTTTATTTATGGAATTCTGGAGTTCTACCTTGCAACTCACTTCGTCAACTTCCATTTTAATCTTATCATCTTCTGATTTAATGTTAACATTTTTAACTTCCTCAGAACTCAACTTATCATCGGTCATAGTCTGCTTAGACAATCCATCGTCAAGATCTTTCACATCTTTTATTTCTTCTTTTATATTCAGTTCCTGTATTTCATTATCTACATGCGCGGGTTTATAATTTTTATCCAATTCGGCTTGAATTTCAAGGATTTCTGGCTCCGCACTTTCCATTGCCTCAACAAATATCCCACCTGCACACGGTAGTTCCCAGTACCTTCGCCAATACCTATCCTGACCCAATACATGTGCACGGAGTTGTTTCGACGAACTGTTCAATTTTTGAAGCTGCTCTTCCGAATGCTTCAAAAGTCGATCTAACTTCTTTCCCAGTTCTTCACCTGATAAATTCTTATCTTCTTCCTGTTAAATCGGATACTCATTAGTAAGATTCGATCCCCAGCATTAGATATCTGGTCTAACATTTCCCTAAAGCTTATTTGATGCTTATTAACATAATCTAAGAATAATTTTAATTGACCAATTTTCATTCGCTCGTAAACGTAAACGTGGATTTTGCTGACCAAAGTGATTTTAGGATATTTGAATCTTATAGTAAAATTAAAATTACCTCTTCGGGTTGTGTGCCTTCACTTTCATTTTCTGACATATCTTCGACCTCATCCTCTTGGTGTATTTCATCTAAAGTTGGTGTAGTTCCAACTGCTGTGGATGTCGTATTGCATTCATCATCACCTTCTTTTTTCTCTATGGTGATGGTGTCGCCGGACTTGTTTACTATGACACCGACTGCTTCCATTCTCACCTTTCTGTTATGTAGTTGCCTAAGTCTGGAAATTGAAAGTAATCTCAAGGTGAAATTTTTCCAATACAAGACAGTTAAGAATTATCTTTCAAAAGTATAGATTAATAAACTTAATCTAATCAAAAATAGGGATAAGCTCTAGAAAAAGGAAGTAATCGGAGAGTGCTTACTTTCTGATCTTGGTATCGAGAACAAATCTCTCTTTCTTCATCTGTGCTAAAGTTTCTAAGCTCCCCTCGATTTGTTTTATCACAGCCTTATTTTGAAGCAACTCGTTGCACAAGAATGCGAGCATTTGTGCCTTTTCAGTTGGATTTAAAGCTAAGAACGGTTTGTCTCTCAGTTTTTCTGACATTTTCCATGTCTCATTGTTATGCAAGTGTTCATAGAACTGAGCGTTTTTTCCAGAACAGGTGGATGTGTAATCCCCACCGTTTTGATGGTGATCGGCAAATTTTTTGTCCCTCTCTCGTTCCAGGCAAACACCGGTTAAAGCTTTAACTTCCCCAGTTGCATTTGCGTACAAATAAATTCTCAGAACTTCACTGATATTGGCATGAGTTATATCTGCTTGGCGTAGGCTTTGCCCTAAGCCAGTTGTATGACGTGCTGGTTGTGGAATACCAGGATCTTCTATTGCACAAACTAAAAGATGTGTCATCACAGACAGTAATTCCTCCTCAGCTTCTTCATCATTCAAGAGGGCTAGTTGAAGGCTTTTTAAACTTGGCAGTGATTCCATATCTATTGAGAAACGTTAAAAAATAACATGATCCGTAACTTTAGACTGCAGTTACAACTCGTACTATCGAATCTAATTTTACAGCAGTGAATTGTATGTAGGATTAAAGGAAGATATTATTTCTCAACTTGACGAGCCGAAGCATTATTCAGATTACTGTTTACCAAGAAAATTTACTGGCTGAGCATATACTTTCAAAACATGATTGTATCTATTATATCATTCGAACCAGGGTATATTAAGACTTACCAAAACCAAGTGTTTCGCCAAAATTGTGCAGGAATTCAAACACCATGACGATATCGGCAAACGCTTGGCCAGATAATTTGAGTCCTGGTATCCTGTTCAGTTCCGGCAGTAGTTTTTGATCTGAGCAAAAAACAAAAAAAATGTTTTTCTGTGCATACCTCTATATTCGTACATTGAGACTTGGGATCCTTGATTCCAGTATAAATATGATTATAAATTGATTAGCTGTTTGTTAGCTCACAATAATGTGTGTGAGAATAAGCAATGGTTTTTATCTGAAGCAAGTGTAATGTTGATGAAGATTAATTGAAATAATCTCGTTTACTCAGTTGATAGAATGGCCAAAAACAATACCAACCAGTCAATTCCATATCTTCAACAGGTTTTCTGATCTGTTCGATCAGTTCCATTTCAAGCTTCCTCTGCTCTGCCCGCTTTTCTTTATTCGCAATTCTTTCAGCTCTGGCTTCTAATCTTTTCTTTTCTCGTTCTTCCATTCGCCTTCGATTTTCTAACGCCCTCACTAATGCCATGTGTTGTCGTCTCCTTTCTCTCTCCTGAGACATTTTGAATATCAGTCAGTTTTCAAGGCTTATAATCTGTTCGAATACTACTACATTATTATTTAAATGTACAAGGAGTAATAATTTACGACTTTAAACTGAATCGTAAATATTGTTAAATCTACACATCAATAACCATTTGTCAAAACCACTTTTTGAAATGTATACTACCCATCTGAAGGTTCCTCATCCCCATATCAGAATTCAAAATAACTTTAAAGGTCCTGCCATTCTTCTCACTTCACAGACATAATTACAATCTTGAGTAATCAGAACAAAAGCTCTAGCCTTTATATTTTATCGTTAGATGTTCCAATTGAATGTGAATTTGTGCATTTACAGAGCAGTGAGCATGACAGAGTTTTATTAGACTCATAAGCATTAATATGTCTTACAGTGTTAAACACGAGCTATTCTATCACAATAGACGAATTTCAATGTAACCATTGATTATGTTTTTCTGGTGTTCAGTGATGTTGAACAATGATTCTGATGAGATAATTTGATATGAAAAATTGTGTTTCCTACACAGTGATCACTTAGTAAAACAAATATCATAGTGGAACAGAAAGAAGGAATATATCTAGATAATGCTTTAAAAACTTTGATGTTAGGAAACCATATTGCCAGTATTGACTAAAGTAGTACGAAATCCAAGATTGCTTTACATGGTGGTTTAATGGAATTGATCTACATGTAGCTGCCTAACTTGTGAGAAAATAACATTATATTTTCCTGTTCTGCCATTTGAATGACTGAATAGGAAAAAGATTATAAATGTTCCTCCTTCCAATATTAATCGATAAAATAACTTGCCAATAATATATTGCTGATTAATGTGTCATGTCTGATATTAGGAAAATTGAAGATATTACATAGAATATGGATGTTCAATGATTTCATAATACCTGCACAGTACTGCAATGGTTTTTAATTAGTTCGAATTTTCATTATTGCAATTTAAACTTATAATATAAATATATTTAATGCTTAAATAAAGGTTGGCCATAATGGAATCTCATAATAAATACTTTTCACCCAATGTAACAGCTTATTGCATTTGTATTTCCTATGCTGCGACATACTGTCCTATGTCATGTCAAATAATTTGTATTCAAAGTTGATTGAAATTGCGATTTTTATTTTCACCAAATATAAGTATTGCCTTAAGATTCATGGTTGTTTTAATATTGGTAACCAAATCATGTCTCTGTATCATGTGTAAAACATTAATGAATGATATAAATAACATGATTTGGTTTCTGGATATTGATATGTTAGTCAAAGATTTCTGATGATATGAGAAATATGCATGAAAAGAATTTCATCATTTCAAGGATGAACACTCAGGACAAACATAATGCATTTTTATACTTTCAGTGGCGCAATCATCGTTTTTAGAGAATAGGTCAACTTTGAGATCATTTTCATAGCATAGTATTTCAGTCTCTTGAAAATGAGATACAATTAAAAACATAAGGAAAATATACAAACTATAACATAAGAAAACATAACAAGTTACTGAAACAACTTAAAGGAAAATGAATAGTTTTAAACGCCAGCAGCAACTACTCGAGAACACAAATGTCTACTAAATTTAGTAAATTCAATAACTACATTATACATATTGGTTTTTTTTTTAAAGAATACTGTATCATATACACAGCTCAATTGATTTTAAGAGAAGCAGAACACATAACACCAAGCAACACAGATGTGCAACTAAACAAATTTGATAATCTAAAAGACAATTGACTTTGGGAATAACTTTAACGAATAGAAAAAAAAAATATATACATATATTTATATAGATATATATTTATGGAATGCGAAATGATCGATATGATTGGGCTGATGATTGATAACACAGATTTTCTTTTTATGTTATACAACACATACCATGTGGAACATGATATTTCTCATTTAGTCAGGTGATTTTGGCGTTTGACTTGAGGAAAATATGTCGCTGATATTTGTGAATATTAATTGTACTTCGTAGTACACATTTCAAATATGAACATTAATACACGAAATGTATAATTCGGATGTATGAAATAAATTCAAACTTCAAATTAAAAAAGATTGAAATAATTATTGCCACGGAAGAGTTACCAACGTTTCGTTGACATATTTCTAAAATATATATTTCATACGAAATCGTCAATCCCTCATCAACAGTGAAGATTATGATGACAGTTTCTTCACATATAAGGAAATTCAGAACATCTTTAACAAACCTTTGTATTTTATTGGGCCAAACCTTTGATCTAATAATCTAATAATGTCTGCATGTGAAACGCAGTAGAGAAGTTAAATTCAGAAGAAATTTTTTAGGCACATTGTACTGAAGCAATTTTAAAACCGTGACAAGAGAGATGTAATCATCTTCTGAATCATTTAATCATACGGTATATTGAATGTAATTAGCTTATGGGTTTATTGTTAATTTAGTTACGAAATGAATAAATTGAAACTGTTTTGGTAATGCATTAAAAAAAAATGTACAGTTAATTAAGATATAATCAGTTTCCTCATGTAGCTCATCATGGAGATGTCACGAAAAAGCACTAGCAAAGCAATGTGGTTAATGAGAAAATAACGTTTCAACAGAATACATAATATACTAACATATTCTCTTCAGCGACCCCTTATTATTGAAATCGCAATATTTAATACTAAGTAAGTGGGATGATAATTGTTTCAAAGCTACGGTTAGGTATGAGACATACCAGCTCGACGGTGTAGAGCATCTCGCGCTGCTTGCTCAGCTCCTGCATGTACATCTGCGGCACAAAACACACATCCAGTCCACCAGTGCTCAATCCACCGCTAACATTCGAACTAATATTTGTCTAAACGATTGTTTCTGTACTAATTTGTACTAATTATTTGAACATTCAAGAGAAAAAAAGGGGAAAAAAAATGAAAGAATAAAAAACGAAAAATAAAATGGAAGTGCCAATACAATACTGTCCTTAGAACCATGGTAGTACATAAAATTGATCAAAATTCCTAATAAAATGTAAAAAAAGATGTATAATTGATGCAGAGAAAAATATGTTTTTCTGTTGCTTTAAGAAATTCTGATGATGATACGCAGTCTACATATTGAATGGAATGCATGCAATTGCAATGATTGATGTTGAATCTGAAAAGCGACCTACAATTTGATTGTATTCTATTGGTAAAATTTCTCAAAGTTTCGAACTAACAACATAATATATTGCTTTCAAGCTGAGAAATTCTTGTATGATACAAAACTAATGTAGATTTTTAACTGCAATGTGATGAAGTATTTAACAAATGAAAAACTGACAATGAATAAGAATGCGGATTTACTTACGAAATTTGAATATTTTAAAACAGGGAGAATGGTATACATAATTTTGGCCAAATTTTCTGATGCCAATATATTTTACAAAAGATTTTTAACTCGTAAAGCACAATCTTTCTTTTGGCCTGGCTATTGGCTGATGTATTCTAAACTGAGACATGTTATTTGCCAAGCCCTTTATTTAACCATGTATCATAGGAGAATAATGTATCGTTTGGCAATTTATTTTATAATTAGTGGGAAGTAATTTATCACTTGTTAGCAGTGATGGTGGAACTGTACAATTAAAAATCTATGTAAATTACATGTACTGATTAGATAGTTGATTCGAATAGGGTTGGGCTTTTGCTGTTACAACAGTATTAACTAATTCAATAAGTATTGAATATTAGAACTGGAATTTGAATTAAATGGAAAGATTGTCACTTTACACAATCAAAAATCCATTGAAAATATGATGAAAAAATAACAACAATGCATTCAAAAAATAAAGGAACATTAAAATGATAATCACATTCAGAGTATTGACAACAATGGATGGCATGATTTTATGATTACAGCTATAGTTATTTGATCATTTGTGGCCACAAGCTTTCCTCGCCTTACAAGAGTTGCATAACTTTGAGCATTTCATCAACCCTGATCCATGTTGATATAATACAGAGCAATGGAAACACATATAAGGGAAATGGGCAATGCAAGGTACAGGGTGTATCGAAAAGTTTGGTCACCGCTTCACCGGGTGATTCTCCAGCTCGAGATCGGTGAAGATCTATCAAAACTTGTAGCCGCAAAACTGACCTTGGCCTCCAAAGTCAAGGTCAAAATTTTTAATGTCTTGAAAAATCCTACTAATTCCGAGGATAAAAAGTTTCCGAGGAACCATAGGTCTAGATCGTTTCTTTCCCATCAAAAACGACTTCGGAAAATAAAAGAAATTCGGTGTAGTTATAACAGAAATTCTAATCGGTTGGCGATCACAAGACTTTGGTATCGACTTAAATTTCTTTTTATGATATTTTTAATTTTTTTGAAATTTTTCGTATTTTTTTTTCTCATTTTTCCATTTTTTTTTTAGTCTTTCGCATTCTCTTGAATTTTCCTGAATTTTCATTGAATTTTTGAAATTTTTTGAAGATTTTCAGAGTCTATTGAAGTCTTAGGATTTTGAAGAACAAAATTAAAATTTTTTTGAATGCTTTTTAAATATTTTTCATTTACGTATTGCGCTTACTGCAGATTACGGCGTTGACAGCGCGAGGCTCATAAGATCGAACCGTTATGATCAATCGGTTTTAGCAGTCGCGCTTGATGACCAGCCTGTCCACAAATCCTTGGAAAACTTCAAAAAACTTTCGGAACAATCAAAGAAAATTCAATAAAATACAAGAGAATGTAAAAAAACTCAAAAAAATTGAGAAAATTGAAAAAAAAACCCATAGAATTTTCAAAAAAATAAAAAATATGATAAAAAGAAATTTAAGACGAGACCGAAGTCTTGTGGTCGATAACCGATTGGAATTTCTGTTGGTATGATTGAACCGAATTTCTTTTATCTTCCGGATTCTTTTTTGATAGGAAGGAATCAATCTAGACCTATGGTTCCTCGGGGACTTTTTATCCTGTGAATTAGTAGGATTTTTTAAGATGATAAAAATTTTGACCTTGATCTTGAAGTTCAAGGTCAGTTTTGCGGCTACAAGTTTTGATAGATCTTCACCGATCTCGAGCTGGAAAATCACCCTGTGAAACGGTGACCAAACTTTTCGGTACACCCTGTACAATCACATGAAGAAAATGAAATAGAAGAGGAAGAGAAAAAAAGTTGGCATTGAAAGCGTTGAAATGATCGCGACATGTAGGATTTAATGATAAAAGTATGCCAGGAAAACTCACCATCACTGCTATAGGGCAAAATAAGACAACAGAAAAAAATAATAATAAAAAAATCGATGAAAATGTATGTATGGTCGATGCGGAAAAATGATATTCTTATATGGAACAGTTTGATCGTAAATGAAACAAACGGAAGCAATTTTTCATTAATGTTTTTCAAAAGTAATGTACAAAAGAGATTACCTACGTCAAACTCAATTCAAAACATTAACATTTTTGTTGGGTATACAATAACAAAAGCAGTGGGGAAACATAACATCGACTAATTCTACAACACACATACTAATCTACTTGATAAGAGTATACGATAATTTGTACAGCATCCCCATCAGGCTCACCTGTTCCTTGAGCATCACAGCTTGCTGTCGTTTCAGTTCTCTCTCCTGCAACAAAAATCGAAAAGTTCTTCATATTCAATCATTGGAATATCAAAAAGACTATACATCTAGTAAAAGATACCTTTTCTTATCACGAAAGGTAAATAGATACTTGCTTCAAGATAAGACCAAACTAAAACAACTAATTCAGCAAAGATTTTAAAAAGATATAAAAACCTACAGTTCTTCTGCATACGTTAACACGTAGATAGTTTAGTACTTTTAATTATGTGAATATTATATGTATATATTGTCATCGATTAAATGACAGTGCAGCAATTAATTTGGGCATTACTATTTGTGTAAAAATCACACTAATCAATGCCATTGAAATTAAACACTTAAATACTATCAAATTAATTTAAATAATTTATGTGAGATATGTCAGAATGGTTTCGTTATCAGTAGGTGTACGTATATGTAATTAGAACTACGATGCCAAAAAGTATATCTAGACAAAACATTTTCTATGAATCAAGCTGTGAATGATAGCTGATTTGCAATTTTATTGAGTCGTTTATTTAAATAAGACTAAATATTTCAATTTGGTCTGAAATTAATAATTTTACCTAACTAGCAGAATCAACGTGCATATCGCATTGATTAATCAAGATATATGAAATTAAAATTGAAATTCAGCATTTACGGATTTTCAGACTATAGTGTATATGACATAATGAATTCCAATAAGTATAAGTGAATTGACTTTCTTTCTTAAAACCAATTATGATATTGATAGAGAAACTTTCATTAGTGCTGATTTTAAGTTGCGAGAATCAATATTAATGTTTTAGATTATGAATAACCCACATTGAGATCAAATAATATGAACTTTCGTGTTATCCAATTTTATCTTAGACTCATTTTACACATTGAAACAAAATAACATAATATAAAATATAAGATCAAATAATGTTAAAAATAAATAATAAAAATTTGAATTTATAAGCATGCGACATGAAGCAGCCAACAGCAACAAAAATACAAATAACTGTTCATTTGAAACTATTTTTTTTTAGGAACATAAAGTTCTCAAAAAATTATGCATAGTTTTAATAATTTTCTGTGACATTACCTGCTGCTTCCGTTGTTGTTCTTCCATGCGAAACTTCTCCATCTCCTCCTGCTTCTTTCTCCGCGCCTGCGCACATGCCACACACACGTCACCCACATCCATAATATTGATAAACAATCGATGTTATCTACTCATAATTAGTAATTAAAAATCGTTACTCAAAAAAAAAAATTCAGATAAACCCTTTCAGTTCTTTTCAACTGTAACTGAAACATGAAATATTTGAGAAATGATATTCCTATTGTTACGCTGCTTGTTCATTGCTATACAAGAAAGTCCTGGCGTAATAAATATAATATATCTGCTTTTCTCTTCATCTACCGTCATACAAAGGCAAAAATTTTATAAGAAAAATAATTATTTTTCTAAATCTAAAATCCAGGCACACAAATACAGAAAACAGATACATGATCCGTCGCGCTCTAACATTAATAAGATATCAAATAAAATGTTTATGTACGTTGAGTGTTTAGCCCTGAAAGCTTTTTCATTCACTCGGCTAAGATTTCAGCATATAAAATGCAATAATTTTGAGCCAGATGCAATTTATCTAGGATAGCTAAAAGCGAAAATGATAATCAATAGCACAAAAACAAATAACAAAGCTTCTTTCAGTTTTCTAACTAAAAATCAAATTAACTGACGAATGGTAAGCCAAATAGTTAAATGAAATTGATCAAGTTCTAATAATTGGCGGATAATAACTTAGTACAGTAGTTGTACATTTTTGCAACTCATTTTGACTTAAGAGTGTTTATATTTAGAATATTACGAGTTTTGATACTTCCAGATTGACTTGCATGTTATGGATAAAGTAATAAGGCGCCACCATATTGGAATCACATAAAAACGAAGTTTACAGCCAAAATTTCAAATAATCAGCAAACATAATTTTAAATTACTAATGAAAATTCGTGTGGATAAAACAGAGTATAATTTGCATGCGCAAAATCATTCCAACATATACAGAAAAATTCATATTCATGATCCGCGTTAAGAGTACATAGATTTAATGAGATCTTGATTGTATCACATTGCCCACTACTAAATTGTGCAATGTAAAAACTCCTAGGTGTCATCGAAATGTAAAAATTTGTAATTCCATGTAGCTTGAGCCGTCACTCTTCTTGATAACTAATTTTTATTTTATCCAAAAATAATAGACTATTCTAAAATGGTAAAACAGTTTGCTATTTGATTTTTCAATACTTGATATTTAGTAATGTGAAAATAAAGTTTTAAAATACTGCATTCTGAAATATACAATGAGTTATTTCTTTGCGTGGTCGATCATAAAGCCTGAAAAAGTTGCACAATATTTTCTCACATACTGTTATAGGAATAGCCCTTGCGACATTCACAAATAAATGTTATTCATAATGCAGATCGTCTTCTATATTATCCCCCTATGTAATAATCTGACTAAAACTAAAAAAAGCAGACTAAACTTCGTTTTGCAATGTTCAATTTTACCTGATAGTATTTAAAAAAAAAACCGTGTCCTGTACTTGATATATGGTTACACAGAAATTGTTATATTGGGCGATTTAATGGTTTGATAAATCCTGTATTTTTATGTATGTGTATAAACGAAAACAAAAAAAGAAAATTAATAAATAAACAAATTCCTGAAGGATACATCATATAATTGTAATCAGTTGCTGAATCGTTAGAAAAGAATACTCATTACAGATTACTAAGAAGTCAACTGTAATCATGACAGTGCCCTACCCTTGTATCGAATAGGCACTTCAAGCAGACATTTCAGTACAGATTAGAAAAAATGAAGAGCCCTAAGTCACCACCTGATATGTGATGATAGCCACTTAAGAGCAGTAAAGATTATTTGGCTCCAAATAAAAGACTCGACATCAGGGATAATGTTGTACTACTGTCGCTAGGGCTTGATGGAAAAATTGTTTTAAATACTACCAAAGTTATGATAGAAAATTCAATATAAACATTTAATTAAACGGAGTACAAAAAATAAGCACAGCATCCATGCAGCGGCCAAGCAATGATTGTCTAGTAATACATAGGAAAATTATCACTTAATCCACCTGTTATGTTAATTGTATAATACACTACTTATATTAGATAAAATACATAATAAAAGTAATTTAAAAATATATATATGGCATGCTGATTGATAGCTAGCTGTTATATGTAGTGACAGGAGAAGCTAGGCACAGGGTAGTGTTGCTGCTGTTTGTATTGTACCTAATTTAAATCTATTTCATTTTATTTCGAAAATTATCACAGTAATTTGACCCACAATTTTAATATATCTATGTATATCAGACATAATAGATGTACGAAGTATGTGCGTTGGCCAATTATTTTTAATGTACAAATGTACCATATTTTTCTGCACATTTGTACATTGACGACGTCCTCTTTTCCACTATTGACATCTGTGTTCCATATTATCTCCAATTTTAACAATCTTCTACTGACCATTAGAAATACAACGAATATCGAGGACAAAATTTCATTCCATTGACTAATTTCGTACGATCAGTAACACCAGATATAATATGTAATATGATTTTTTATCTTCCCTAAAGTTCTGTATCATGAGGCAGTTACAGTTATTTATGTGACAGTCGCATCATTTGTGTTTGATAAACATATCTGTTTTTTTTTTCCAATTTTATGTCAGTGTATGTATTTTGTTTGGTCACATTAGATTGTCGCCAAGTATAATTGTGTGTAGACATCAGCAGGGAACTAAATTTGTAGAAAATAGGACCTTCCCAAGTGAAAATACAAGTTTGTTTCTAAACACGAACTAGGGTAATGTTGAACTTTGTTAAATCTGTATTGAATAATCTATATTGAATCTAACTTGGCTTTATAGAACAGTGCCCAACACACCGATAATTCTTAACAGCAAATAGTAGAAAATCCTTTGTAAAATGAATCAATTTGATATTAAATTAAAGTAACACTGCATGTATTTTCAAATCTACATTAAGAAATAATTCAGAAGTTTCAACATAGTTTTCCAAGCCACCGTCTACGTTACTCATATTAGTAAAATAACTCATTAGTCAGGTACTAGTTAATCATATGTCTCTGTGTAAATTTTTTCCATTTTTTTTTTTTACCATACCACGGATAATTGAGCTCTAAGTTGGCTACATTTTTTAGAGAATATTCAGCGTGAATGCTTTGTACAGTAATAGAGATTATTTATATGCATATGAAAATGAGATTTTGATTCATCATGAAGCGGTATAAATAACTACTGATATTCTTGTTATTCATTTTATAATTCGTTCGAGTATATCAGGTAAAAAAAATTTAAGTTATGCTAGTGGAAATTAGCCAAACCATATTTTAGCAGTAACTGATTACAAAAGTGACATGCCTGATGACTGTTGTGCTTGTGTATATCGTGTTGGTGAAATTTTGTGAACAAGTCAGGGCAGGAGGGACAGTCAGGGTAACGACATCTTACCTCCAGCAACTCATGGTTTTGCGTTTGCTTCTGGACCTGTTGCACCTCTTGGATTGCCGTCACTTTTTTCAAATCAGTATCTTCCATCTGCATTACGTCTCTATTTCGCCAACTTTCTGTGATACTTTCTCGATTCTTCCAAATTGTTGCAACGGTACTGCTAGCCAATCCTAGCTCTCGCGCCACATCGCTCTTGCTTTTTCCACACTCGATCTCCTGGATGATCTTCATTTTCTGTTTGATCGTGAACGCTAGGCGCTTGCGACCCTGCATTCGTGCCGTAGCCAGTGGCTACTGTCAGTCCACAGGCTAATTTTGCTCTGGCAGCTTTTATTTTTTTTGTTTATGTGTATGTGGGATGGGGCAGGGCAAAGAAGCCATTGCAGCTAGGGGTCGTTTTAAGTCGACCACATTCTCAAAATAGGTGAGGCTGTATTTTACTTTCAATATTTCTGAATGGAACACGAAATACAGTCGTTTTGTTTTTCTTGTCAGTGTATGAATCTCATGGTCAAGTGTATATAAACTACGTATAATTGTTCCAAATCGATTTTCAAATTTACCACAACGCCACGAACAACAGTTTGTATTCTCTGCAGGTATACCTCGTTTATAAATCTTATAACGAATATTGACGGCAATTTTCCAGAGCATTGAACTCGAGTCACAATAGCAGTGGGCTTTTATCAATCAATTCATTAACACGGCACACCCATGCTCTGAAAACTCGCAGTAGTCACAAGACAGCCACAAAATCCTCATGCTCTTCATACCTCAGAGCTCGTACATTTTCAGATACACCGAGCATTAATAATGTTTGGCGTTTATGTGATAATACACATTTAGTACATATGTATATGTCTTTATTTTATATAACTTGACACAGAGATCTCACCGCTGTGGTATCTGCTGTGAATATTTTACACAAATGATATAATCTTTCCATCTTTAATACATCTGCATGCACTCTACATGATGTATCTTTCAGTAAGATTAACAAGACATTGAATATTACGTTTCTGGTGAAAAAAATGATCTTTATTTAAATCTTAAGATTCAAATCATTTTCATACTTCAGATTATTTTTCCCTTAGTTTCTATATACGGTAACAATTCTCAAATCTATTACAATTTCCAGCAAATTTACTGTTCAAGACTGTTGATTTTCGTATAATAAAAGCGATCAGTGTGATAAATGTTTGAATTATAAAAAGGATTGAAGTAATTAGGTAACTCAAGAAGACAAGCTGAAGCTGTTTGAGTAACAAAATTGAATTTGAAATCACTGAAATCAGTTTTAAGAAACAATGGCACTGAATAGTACATGACTGGCAAATGATAGTGTGTCATGACGTTTGAATATATAATTTGTATCCAAAGTAAAGACCTCAAATTTCCCGACTGTCGACGTGTATTAAATGAAACAATAATGCTTTGATATCATTCATGTTATTGTAGATATCTGGATATAGTATTGCTCAATAATAATAAAGACATGTACATACACATATATAACTAATTTGTGTACAAAAATTAATGCTCTAAGCATATATTACTCAGCAATAGCTTGACACACACATCATGTGATTGCATAAGCCTTGAATGCAGTCTATCAGTAAACATACAAGCACTACGTGTACGTACAGTGGTAGACTTGTAGCTTTAGTGAATCACAGGAGCAGCTTATTAGCATCAATTTTGATTAGGAGAGAATAGTTAGGTAATAATATATGATCAAAGTCATGAATGTGTGCATATCACTTGTAGTGATGTAGAATCTGGCAAATAGCTGGCTTGCTGACAAACACTGAGCAGTCGAATTTTTTTTTTATTAACCATTATCAAACAAGCTGTGAAAACTAATATTCTCTGGACAATTTATTGTTAAACATAATTAAGTCTTGGGGGTAATTATTCAGGGTCCTGGCTTTTTTTTTAGCTAACGATATCCATACTCTGGAGACATGGTAAGCATTTCTGATTTATATACTGAGTTAAGCGACGAAAGATTCAAATTCATCACCTGAAAGTCAAAATTTCATACATTTCAGAGGAGATTGTTTCCTCAATAATAATGCTGAGTAATATAAAATGTATCTGAAAAGTACAGTCAAGTACATAGTTCTGTCAGGTACAATAATACAATATCAATTTTGGAACACCGAACGTGATCATATATATTAAGAATATCAACCTCACCTAAATGAAATGTGGTTTTGCGACTAAGTTGTTACCAATTGTAGTAGATAATTGGTAAACGCGTTTAATGAGAATTTATCGATTCATTGATTCTGATGACAAGTGAATCAACAATTGGAACGATAATTTTGACTTTTTATAATTCTCCAGTCTTTTTATTACAATCGTTTTAAGTGGAAGATGTAAATTTCGAGATGGCACTTGAATATAACATTTTCAACAGTGGGATGAATTAAACGCTAAAATTTACAGATATACGTATTTGTTTTTTTTTTTTTTTTTTTGACAATTTATCCTCATATATAACGTTTAATACGAACTGCAAACTTAATGCTTCCATGCCTAGTACTAGGTGAAATTTTTATTAAAAAATTTTTTTTTCGAGCTATTCTACAGCATTATAAGTTTTAGCATGTACAGAGCTCCGTAATTTGTAATTGAAACACGTTTTATATAAACTTTTCCCGAAAGTAGAAAAAAAAGAATAATATTTAGTTCTAAAAAATCAATTACATTCTGTTCAATGGAAAGATGAGATCCCCCACTGTTTGTGGTAGTTTAGGGTGGTGAATTTTCAATGAGAAAAAATTAATTTACATCGAAATATGTTTTTGTTCCTCTCTTTATCGAAACAGCGACTCGTATGGAACGACGTTTTGAAAATTTAGAAAAAAACATATCATTATTCTCTGGAGCAATTTTTTCCCAAAATGCTCATGCTTTGCTAAATACACAACACTAAGGAACAGCCTTAACATTAACATCAGTGCCATCTCTTTGTATTTTTTGTTCTGTCCATCCCTACACGTCATGTAATGTTTTTTAATTCAATTTGATGTTATAAATAATAACATTAAATAGCACACATTTTCTTAAATAATAATGTTAACGAAAATAAAAGGTAAATCATGCTAGGTTCTCCTGTCACTATGGCTAGCGGGTAATATGGTGGACTTGTTATAAGTGAAATTTGTCACATCTATTATCTATCGGTTAAAGGAATATGGCACACAGAGAACATGCGACACGCATGGCAGAGAGACAAGTACGAAATGTATCCCAAAGAAGAGAATAGTCGTTATAATAAGACAAAAAAAAAAATTAATATTTCCAAAGGCACTTACTTCGAGCAGCTGCTGGTTTCTCAGTTCACGCTCCCGCTTCACTGCCTCTTGCCTTTCAGACTTCTCTTGTTCCTTCATCAGCCTATGCATAAAAGAAAAAATAAAAAAATAACAAATTATCTTTGCAATGTTGAACAAAAATATAGGCAGAAAATTGGTCTTTATTCTATGATATATGAAATAATATATATAGGTAATAATAACTTGAAAAAATAAATATAAGGATATAGGTAAATAATAAATAATAATTTGATTGCAATTTATACATACCTAACTTGCTCTTTATATCTTTGAGCTTCTTCTTTAGCTAACTTTTTAGCATAAGCCAATTTATCTCTCTCGTATTGATTGTTCGGCCTAGCATCTCGAAGGCCTCCTGCTACCCTGAGCTCTTCTAATCTTTTTGCAACTTCTTGCGAACCAAGCCTGACGAATTCAGCTTCGGCTAGGCCCATAGTTGGTTGCAAAAATTCACCAACAAGTGGTCGTGAAGAGAATGAAAAGTTGGCAGTGGTAAGTTCCATGGAATTCTGCTGTTCAAGAAACTGTAAAGTAGTATTTCGTTATTTCCTTTCTGTTTTATAGCAGAATTATTGCATATAAGAATGAGGAGTAACTGATAAGAAAAGATAGGTAATTTGCAAACACCTAATCTATTACTAATAACTAATGAATGCCAATTTACTTTTAAAAGCTCAGGAGTATTTCTGAATGTTTTTCCGCACGGGCTGTAATAAGTTACATCTCCTTTAATAACTCCTGTTTTTCCAAGTCCCTTAATAACTGTTTCACGTTTCCACCCGTGATCCAAAGCAACCTGAAGATCTTTTTCACTGGGGTTTAGTTTTCTTTTCTTAGCACTGGGTATTCCTTCGACATTATCGTCGTCAGTATCTGTTACAGCGTCCGTGTTGCTGCCACTTTCACTTGTCACATCCATATTGCTCTCTTCTCCAGATACTTCCAGTAGTTTGTTCTTCATTTTTTCCTACAAATATCAAAATTTAGAAATTTTCATCTTAGTTATACCGAACTGTAATAATTATTGCTTCCTAAAAGTACCTATAAAAAAATTTAATTCCCCTACCGTTATGAATATTCAAGTCTTATAACGATATTCATCCTCAATATGTAATTAGTATTTAAAAATTACGTTCTCATATACCAATGACACTATTTAATTTCATACAATTACATGTTTATACCATCAAAAAAAAAAAACCTTACCAAATAATTATCAATGAATTTATTGTTCTGATAAAGTTAGGAGATACGTGTTGAAGTGGCATTGCATTGATTTATAGAAACATCTATTCGTACCTGCATCTTCTCATCCAATAATCCTGTACTTGCATGCAACTGCGCAGCGAATATGTTAGATCTAAGCAGAGACACCTGATGCGCTAATGGCGCACTAGGATCTAAAGCAGGTGTGGGTTTAATACCAAGTGCTCTACTCTGAGCTAACAGGGATGCAACAGTGTTCTTCTTAGGTTTCGATACACCACGACCAAGATTTCTAGGTCTCCCATCTTTGTGGTGAGCTGTCATGCTATCATTTTCTTCGCTACCACTACTTGGCCTTTGCGGTGAGTCTGCAGCAGCAAATAGCTGAGCAAGAGATGGACTAGGTGAGGCAGGTACGGGCACTGAATTCTGTGGTACTCGTCTCGGTTTTGGGCCAGGCTTTCGTCGTGCTGTATTTCAAATCAAATTTAAAGAGCATAAATTAAACATTCACATGATTCAAACATATTCATGAACTTTCAGCTTTGCGAAATATACTATGAGTTTCATGTATGTTTCAAATCAAGAATTCAACACAACTTCTCGGAAAAAAAACATCAGAGTTAGTGAAATATGAAGTAATTATCCCAACATGTTAATCTAACAATATTGAGCACATTTGCGACACAAAAAAAACTTTAGTTTACTAATTATTTTTCATAAAGCTTGAGCTTGGCTAGATAACAAATGATCATAAATAAATATGAAATGATTAGACTTACAAGTTCGGTCAGAAGCTAGGAGAGACTGACTCAAATTGCAGAGTTGACTAAGAGCTTGACTTCCAGTTATCGGGGTACTGCTACAAGTTGATGATGGTTTCAGTGAAAGATTTAGAGGTGCATCGGTATCACTGGTATTACTTGTATTGCTGGTGGTATATGTTGGTGGGGCAGACAGTACGGATCCATTAGTTGAATGTGCAGGTAGTTTAATCACTTCGACTCTATCAACCGAATCCCTATAGTCATTTGAATCATTCTGAAAATAAGCAGGATATTATATTAAAAAATTCTCAGAATAACAGAAAATTATCATATTTAGAACTATTTTCAGAAAAAAACAAAAATAATGACTGTAAGTCAACTCTCATATAAATAAACACTTGATGAATCGGACTCAAGATATTGCTCCAAGTTTTAAAAACATTACATACCCCAGTTCGATTATATTTCCTTGGATCTAACATAAGCGAAGCAGAAGTATTGGTTTGATGTGCGCTTATAGCAGGTATAGGTGGCGGATGAACACTGACACTTGGTGTGTCTAAAGAAATTGTCTTCTTCCTTCCTCGATTTGTTGTTCCGGGAATTTTTGGCCCAACTATGCTAGATGTGTACTTGATGATCTCTGTATCAGGAGGAAGTCGAACGCCACCCAAAATACTGCTTGGATCACTACAGAAAAATTATCGTCACCATGTTGAACAAAAAACTATAAACGTGGATGATAAATGCAATGTTGTCGTTTAATTTGTTAAAGAATTTGAAAGAAAGGCAATAAAAATGATAGTAGCTGTGTTTCTTAATCTTATATAATATCGTTAGAATTTATGTAGGCTTTGTAAAGGAAAAATAATCACCTTCCTTCCTTTGCAGTGCTACAGCGGCCAAAACATACAATTGTTTTATTAATCAGAAATAATATTTACTACTCCTCATGTAATTCATGTGACTAAATTATTTATAAATATGCAAAGTATTGAATGAAAACTTGACTAAAGAAAGGATATGGTAAGATGCTGAATCATTGGGTTTTTACCTGACAACGTTTGTTTGTGAATTAGACGTACTGCTAGTAGAAGAGGTACTATGATGGGAAATTGGCGCCTGGCTCATAGCCAAACTGCTTGTCAGACTAGCCGTTGTAGAACTACTACTCGCAGGAGTCTTGTGGCTCTTACTTGATTTAGCTGTAAGATGAAATTAAAATTATTAATAATTCTATAAACTGTTAGACTCATTTTTGTTATAAGTCTAGAAAACTAATAAATGGTACAAAAACTGCTTTATTGAAAGAGAACTTGATTTATCTTTTTCATAATTAAGACTTAATTTGGACTTACATTTGTTAGACTTGTGAGATGATAAAGGTGGCGGATTGAGTAACGAGCCAGGATATGGTGGCAGTAAACTGTCCGCACTTGGAGGAAAGCCGGGTAGTCCAGCAGCTCCTTGCAACCTCGCGAGGTAGTCTTGTGCAGCAAGATGCGAGGCCATGGTCCACCATGCTGCACTAGCTGGATTGATGCCTGTAGGATAAATAAAATTATACGTAATCACTCGAAAAAATTATTGAACATTATTAGTATTCCTAAGGGATTATAGTTGCACTAAGATGGCCAAAATCAAGCCTCAAATTCAATCAAGTTTTGAATTGTTATAGTGCTATCCTCTCAAGGGCTACCAGTTTATATTAATGGTAGTCCAAACGAACTTAGACTTGATCGATTTATTCTTACAGATCGCTCATGAGCACTTAATGTTATTGAAACGTAAAGATTGTTTTCTAATCCACATACGAAGTTCTGAGATTCATGACTGAGATTTTTTTCAATCAGCTCATAAATTGATATCAAGGTTTAGTTACTCAGGTAACATTGGTATGAACTATCACAATGAATCAACACATGGTAGCAAACTATCAAACATACACACATACATAAAGTTCAATGGCTTGAATATTCTCTAACATCAAGTGATGATAAAAGGCTTCTGAGACATTCATATAAATAATCATGAGTTTGATTCATTAGATTTTTTAGATGAAGTTTCAACACCGTTTTTTCCGAAAAATGTTAACATTTTTCAATATTTTTTTTTCCTACTTGAAGAAATGACTGCCTCTGTATTTGATTGTGAATCATCGTAGTAACAATTAATGTTGACACTTTTAGGGATACTCTTCATGAGATTTACCCAAAGTCATATTTCGGAATAATTTACAAGCGAAACCGATTAATTTAAATGAGCCTTAGGAAAGAAGTCTAAAAATTACAAATACCTACTAATTTTGTTAGCTCTTTTTTAATTTCACTTTTTCGAAATTGGAAAAAGAATCATAGAAGTCTCTGAATTGACGAACCGGAGGAAAATTCCAAAGATCCTGATATTTCCTCTGTTTGTAAATCCATTCAAAAGTCAACTAGCTCAATCCCCCAAAACTGTTTTTTCCGACCTTTCGGACGTGGTATAACTCGAATTAATTTACTGTCGTGAACCAGAATCGGAAAAATTAAGCTGCTTTGAAAAAAAAGGTCCAAACAACAACGGAAAATGTTGAACCTCATATAATTTTCCACTTTCATACACGAACTGCGAAATTATGTAAATACAGCACATCCGTGAAAAAAATTTCAATTTGAATTCATGTGACCGATGTTACTACCGCAACGGAAGTATGCAATATAAATCGCGATGACATAGTGTCGATTAGATTTCAAACCCACAATTTTTCCTTTGATAAAATATTCGTAACAACCAAAAATTACGCAGAGAAGAATAAAAAGTGCGTTCAAGATTGCCGTTGTATCTAATTTTCGAAAAATATCTACAATTTCAGTGGCTATCAAAAGTGTTGATCGAGAACTCATATTTCCATTTAGTCTCTTAGTTCTGGTATATTATTATTGCTGACGTAGATAAGCCGAAAATTTTCCGATGAAGTGTGTAAGTGAAAACTCTTCAGTTTTAAATACATTCAAAATGAATGTGAATGATAATCTTGCAATTACCTAAACTAGCAGCTTGACTGGCCGCCACACTCAAGGTCCCCAGACTGCTGTGAGAATAGGGTGGCGGCGGTGGTGCAGAAGTCGGTGTGTGACCTCCATACCCTTGCCCTGAACCACCTCGACCAAGTATCGCATAAGCAGACGGCAAATGATGTGGACTCAAACTGTAACCACCTGGCATTCCACCGAACAGCGACGATGTTGTACTATCCCCTCTCGGCCAGTATGCTAAAACAAAGATAAGAAACAAAAAAAATTTAATAAAAAAAAAAAAAATAAATGAATAATAAAAACCAACAACAAATTAACACATGTTATATGATGATAATGAGGACCCGCATCAACCTCTTATAAATGTGTACATACATTTTATCGAAAAATTAATTTACTTCAATTTTACATCATTTTTATTCCTCAATTATGATTCAGTGCCCAGTGGGTATAGGTATGATGTATAAGCAATTAATTAATCGTCTGTAAACTCACACGCAAAAGATCAGTGCATCGTTATCATATACCACAAGAAATTATGCTTTTTTTCTCAACTCCATTATTCTACTGCTGTTGGAGATTTTCAGTTTTATTCACAATTGTTTTTTTTTCTTTTCTTTACTTCGCGTGCAATTTTAGTCAGATTATCATCTAAAAAAATGACTACCGCACGTTCCACTTTCATGAATTAGTTCAGCTTATGAATGAATTATCTAGTTATTAATTTTCTCGTACAATATCACCTAATGGGGGGGGGGGGGGGGGGGTATAAAAAAGGAGATAAAGTAAAACGCAAGTATTCCGTTATCGTGAATGAAAATATAGTTGAATCGCGGTATCAGACCGATCGACGGAGAAGAATTACGTCCAATTAAAATTAGTCATTAAACCGATTACCTAATCTCAGTATGATATAGTTAAACCCTTTTACAATAAGACGTCGAAACGCAATATATTTAAGCGTATGTACTGAGATCGTTTCAAATTTCACGAAAATAAAAACAATTCTCAGGTGATCCCGTCAGTTATCTGAGCCTAGGCTTAAGATCATTATAACGCGTATATAAACGTCCGATTTTTCAAGGTCGATGAACCATTAATTTCTGAATCTTTTAGCCAGTTATATAGTTACAGAACTACGCGTTGCGCGCGATTCGAGGCATATAACGACCCCCTGCCCCCTGTAGCAATCGATTTCATAACACGGCCATTTTGCGTTCCCACGATATGAGGAAGCGATGTAAAGGGACAGGGATGGGGGAGCTGGGGGTTGGAGAGAGAAATGGGGAGGAAAGCGACCCCCTCAACGATGTAAAACTGATATAAAATACGAGGATAGAAGAGCTCCGTCAATTATCCATTGTGTATACGAGTGGGTTTGGATAATGCTCACGTATAAGTATGCGGTCTACCTTATACTGCGGCGATATACGGCGTATACGTACGCCGTTGTATACACACCAAAGACAATTGCGTATAATACGTACGACTGACGACGAGCCTATAAGCGATAATTGAATAGCGGAGGAAAAAAAAAAAATTATAATAATAATAATTCTCTGTTATACAAGAGTACAGAAGGTGCCTTACACACAGATCTTATAATGTCAGTCAGGTTATAGATACACCTGCTCACTTCGCAATATATAGCGAAATTTCGAAGCCCCACGCAACACATCGATTCATAGCTGTAATCCGATAAGCCATTTTTCGTAATTTGGTAAATAAATCGTATATACCTATGAGTATGAAAATACCTATATACTCTATTTCTGCGGTACAAAATCCTTTTGGAAAATTTCCCTGCCTCAATGGCACAATGAACAATGCAAAAAAAAAAAAAAAATGGAAAAGGATAATAGTAGAGAGTATTCGATGATGGATAATAACGATTTTGATTAAATTTCTTATTTTAATAACCATGCACGCAGACATTCATAGTTGTAAAAGGTTCTAGCCAGGATGACTATACAATATATATCGAAAGATCGATGTATCTTTACTCCCGTGTCCGATTGATATTTTTTTATATATTTTACGAAATTCTAACGTCACGTTGACACGGAGTCGGTTAGATTGGTCCCGTTTCGAAGTGTACTTTACTTAAACTCGAGGTATCCGCTCGTGACGCGTCATAGCGAACGGAAATCGTGGACAGATTGGTATATCGCGACTTGCACGGTGAAAACATGCCGTGCGAGTTTACGTACACGTTTACGATTCAAGAATATCTATTCGTAGGTCGTGTATACGTAGGTATAGTTACAGGGATTGCGGCTAGAATATGCGACGCTCAACGCTCAACGCGCAACGAGAGTCGGGGTAACTGGCGTCCAGACGTTGCAACGTCCGTTTCTCCTCAACTCTATTTCGGTAACAGCGTTGCTTATTTCGAATCAAAGAACGTACACGGCATCTCCGTTATCTTTTTCTCTTCTCGGACCACTCGCGGTTGACGATGAGACCGGACTGTATTTCTACGCTGCTTTTCTCACCGCAACCGAGGATATTTAGTACCCACACATATATCCTACATTCATGCACGTATACCTGATATTTACGCTGAAAAATTTACCCGAGAATTCATACCGATACGGAAATTGTAGAACGAGAAACATAAAAAAAAATAAAAAAAAAAAACTGCAGAGAAGATCAAGAGAACAGGGTCTCGTCTTCATAAAAATTTTCACGCATGAATGTGCGGAAACATTCGAGTCGAATAGATGTCTAGGCTTTTCCATTTTATTTTTATTTTTTTGGAATTTTTATTTTAGATAAAATTCCCAAAAATTCTTTAAATTAACGTCCGAACGTGGGTATATTTTTGAAATCGGAATTAGGCAGGATACCGGAGAATGATTGATTCGTTGAGATTCGAGAACGAAAAACCAATAACCGGAGAAGTGTCACCGTTGTTAAAACTGAGGAATATCCACATATACCGACATCTTAAAGTTTTATCGTTCCATTTGAGCACCGTCATGTTCTCGAGTAATTTCAGGCCAGTTTGAATCGGCAGTCTGCAGTAAATTCAAGGTTGGTATTTTCAATGCGGTATAAATTTGACGTTATAGCCACAGACAAATTTCCGTATAAATACCGTAATCGATTCTACATAGCCACTGCACTGCACACGCCTATACTTACGTATAAGCTACACTTCGGCATAACTATAATAATTTATGCACAAAGTACGAGTATAGGTACACAGTAGCATTCATCTCTATGTGGAGTGAATACATATATAATTTAACCCAAAAGTTTAATGATTTTCAATCAGTATTATACCTTTTTCGTATATATCTTAACGAATTTTCATCGATTCGTTGAACTCGAGTATTCCTCTGCACGGATTTATACATACGTATCACGTATTCTCGTGGAATTTTTTTTTTCGTCAAACTTTTGCCTCGGACTGTAGACGTGCATACCTACGTGTTCGTGCCTCAAGAAAGAGGGAGAAAGAGACAGCGAGAGAGATAGATAGAGAGTCGGAGAGATATTCTTTTGGGCCTTACTTACGCGGGATCTTAGTGGATGAGACCAGGACCAGGCCTGTCGGCGGAGCATGTCAAACCGTCAGCAATTTCGAAAGCGTAAAAATATCTAAGCGGTTGAAAAGAAGCAGCAGGGAGAAGAATTGATATTCTCGCTCGATTTTATCCTCATCCTTTTCGCGGTTTGTTTCTCAGTTTATCAATTTACGCGTAGATTATTCTTTAGAATGAAAAATTCACTTTTAATAATGACTCATATATCTATATGTTACATCTTCGCTATGAAATTTTTACCCGTAAAAGTTATACACACGAGTAAGGTAATCGAACTTTTCCTCTTATTTGTAAGTACATACCTACATATCTTTGAAGTTTTTTCTTTTTTTTTTTTTCTCTCTCTCTCTCTCTCCTTTCCTCGAGAGGTGATTAACGATTTTAACGAGCAAAGGATAAACATTACAAACAATACGGGTCGCACGCTCTTTACGATATTTGTATTACTTTATTATACCTACTCGTCAGTAATTGGCATCGGGAAACAGAGAGGCTATAATTTTCCTTATTCCTCTTTAGGGCTTTATTCGTAGCTTACTTCACCTGTAATTATTCTGTTATCTCACTGCTCTGGGTAACGATAGAATAAAAAATAAAAAATGAACATAAATCGATGTAAAAATCAGTCATTTATTACATTAACGTGGTTCGAAAGCCGAGGATGCAGAGACCGCATGTAATATACCGGTTTCCTAACGTACGTACCTGACTCGCTATTTGAGATAACCAAAACGTCCGATCTGAACCACTGCTACTATTAGATTTAGAATCCGATTGTCGGACAAGTAGGAGAAAACTATGCCAGGGGGTTATCGTATTACACGGAGAGATTCTCATTATGGGTACCCACTACAACGGATCTGAGATCAGTAGATCTTGGGTTCTTAGAAGTCCGGATAAAAGTGACTTAATTGTTTTCCAGACATATGAACCCGTTTCTCAGCTAAACCCGTCTCTAAATCCTCCGCGAGATTTAATACACGGGTGTCAAATTTTTGCAACTTTAGCGTTAAATAGGTGGCAAAAATAAAAGTAATACTTCACTACCGGACGTGATAAAAGAAAGAAAAAAATTCCTTCGAGTACTGAAGTAGTAAATTTTGAAAATTTGGCGGTTTATATACAACGATGTTCGATATTTCTCACGTTAGCTAAATTCTCTATAGATAAGATCGCAAAACGCTTGTAATAAGCGCACGTCATTCATGGAAGTTCAGTCTGCATTTCGCATCTGTCTCTTCCCCGCTGTTCCCCTTTTTCCTCAACTAAGCCCCGTTTCAAGCGGCCATTTTGGCGTGAGACCAAGCCGATGCGATGCATTACTGCCGAGACACGCACTGGCCACGACAACGAGAAGCAAACCTGATCTGATCTTACCTGCTCACTGGAGAGCTCCATTTCGAGAGGACGGTTAGACGTTTAATACTGACATTCTTCAGTGACGATTGGCTACTCGGAATTAGTATTATATGCCGTTGATTTATTCAGATTTTTACTGATTCAGCAGATAGGTAATTCGATTTCGATAAATTTGACAGTCAATGGTCCTCGGTCATGGCAAGACAAGCTTAATAATCAAGAGTACATTTTTGGGTTAAAATTTGTCCTGATAAAATAAAATCTGCGAACAATCGAATAAGCTGCAGATATAATAACTTATCATCGAAGTATGTAATATATTAAACACTTGGTATATTAAAGGTACCTACGTCCACTTGTTGTATGTGGTTTAATAAAAATCCCTGTATGTATGTATACTATACAAGTCTCGATATGGATAGCGAGTGAAATGGTTCCCACAATTCTCAACCTATACTTTTTTTTTTATTTATACGCTAGAGAAAAATCTATCAAAGTTTAATTATTCCATAACCGTATATAGCGGGCTGCATCGATTACCTGCAAACATGTTTTTACAAGTTGTTATTTAGTGGAGGTACACCAAGAAAGTCTTATTGAGACACCTACAAGTTTTATACTGGATATATATGCCCTTTCTGTTTCTGTATCATTTTGTAACGAGTACCAAATGATGATGGTACTACGTTCAATTAATAATCAGCGTCGTGGCGCTTCAATAATTCATTTTCGAGTACTCAACGAGGGACGGAGTTAATTGAAGGGTTAAAGACCGAGAAACGATCTGCACTTCGACTCTTCGACGAGTTATCACCTCTTAAATCTTCTTTTACAGCAGAATGTCGAGCGCGTTTTACACTGTGCAATGCACCTTGGAAAGAACATATGTCGTTTAGGCAAGCAGGCAGGCAGGTAGGTGGGTAGGTAGGTTTGTACGTGGAATTACTCTGGTCACGCTTGACGCTTGATTACGTCATCGCTGAAAGAGCCAAGACGTGAAATTACGCGTTGCATATAGTTACGTTTAATTAGAGGTCCAGGTATGGTTAGAAGACTTCATTTTACAGGTCAAGCAGTTCTTTACATCGCGTATTAACTACCGCAGCGCGAACTTCAAGATGTAAAGATGATTCCAAACTACGAAAACGGTCGGAAAATTTGAAAAAAAAAAAAAAGAAAATCTTCTAAATTAGCGGGAACCGCTTTTCCATCAATTCGTGCAACTGATCTAATAATAAAGAATAATTTTTCCCAATTCCATAATCCCTTCTAAAAAAAATTATACGATTCTTCTTGTCCAGATAAATTCCCGATCAGATATATACGAAAGATGTAAAAGGAGAATTTATTTTAGACACATTTATAGCTTCTGACTTCTATTTAATAGTGTTTGCCAAAAAATTTGACTAAATTGCGAAGAACCGGTGCGAAATGTTGTAAAAAAAACAAAAAAAAAATTTGTTAATCTTGACATGAAATCTCCTGTATGTTATATATCTACGAGATACTGATATATACGGTAGTATAAGAATTTCAATTATTACTGTAGACCAAGCCTATATATATACCGCTCTTTCGAGAAATGTCAACTGAGTCGCGTTAATTTTTTTCATCTTACGATCTGACGACCGCGCTCGACGAGAAATATCGCGTGTAAAAAGTGGAGACTTTAAATCCTTCGGACATGATAGTCTCGCGATCCGTCTTTTAAGAGATTTTTATCCGACCGCCGCGCCGTTCGTATAGGGATCGAAACGAAGGTAAGTAAAGTAAGGCAGAAAATTATTGTGAAGCTTGTAAAAACTATAACGTCAGAATTTTAGTAAAATTTTGTTCATAAGATTCAGTCGAGTTCCGAATATAGTTCATATCTATGATATGAACCCCAAAAAAAAAAAAAAAAAAAAAAAAAAATCGTAATGACTAACGAATGATATGAACCTTAAACTCGGAGTTTTGATTGATGCAATCTCATTCGTAAAAATATAGTTTGCCGTTTGAGTTTGATTCCAAACTCTGTAATATAGTGCTAGAAACGAAAGGAACCAATTTAACGTCGTTCGCTCGCTCCTTGGCACGAATATCGCGTGTTTGGTGTCAACTATACCTCGTATAACTATAATATGACGTCGGTTATAATCCTTAACTCCGTGACTCTCTCGGTCACGCATCAAACTGATGAATATACATACGAGAATAATTACATACTGCCTCCTATAACCGGATAGAAAGTGGCCATTGTCATCTTTCATCACTTGCGTATAATATAAGAACAATTCAATAATTTGATAAATTATTGAATTGCTTCTGTCTCCGAGAACGAGGCAAAAAGTTGACGAATAAATTCAAATATAATATGTTATCGATATAATGGAATAAAAATCTGTAATGAAGAAGTACAATCTTAAACTTAGCTAGCTGTTTTCAAAGACGATTATTAATTGACAAGCATCCTGCCTCCCCCGCCCACCCCCCTGAAGTTTGAACTACGATATCCGGCAGTGTATACTTATAGCAACTAGTTTCTCGACAATATCGAAAGTCTCAGTATCTCCTGCGTGCAGGATTCATTTGGTAATTTCGAAAGCCCGTTGTTCTCAGTTCCTCGGGTAATTCTAGTCGAGCAGACTTCCTGCAGCCATGGCCGTCAAAAAAATATATTTCTCGGAATACTGTTACGGAACGGCGTTGTCCGCGCTTAAACTGACATTCGTTGGGATATAGCGACGTTATAAAGAGAAAACGAGAGAGAGAGAGAGAGAGAGAGAGAGAGAGAGAGAGAGAGAGAAAGGGAAGCCAGGGATCTGCAAGAGGAGGGCTACACGCCGGATGGACCCCAGGGATGAGGTGAGGTGAGGTGAGGTGAGGTGAGGTGAGGCGAGGTGAGGCAAGGCGCGGCGAGGCTAGGTGAGGTGGCAATCAATAAATATACAGAGAGAACTGGCATAGCTGTTCCCCGTTCCCGCTATATCCCAGCTCTCTGCCCCTTCGTCCGGGATAGCAGCAGGGCGGCCGCGAGCAGCCAGGACAGTCGTGGGCATGGGGATGAAATCCAGCGACAGCGACAGCGTCGCCAGCAGCAGCAGCAGCAGCAGCAGCAGCAGCAGCACCAGCAGCACCGATACCCCGCACCACGGGACCATTTCATTTCGCCCGTCGCTCGTCGTCGCAACGTTGAGAAATAAAAGTTAAAAGTAACTTTGACCGGCAGGTACAATATACAGTACTTACAGTACAGTGTCGCAGCAGGCTACGGCCACAGAATGATTTACTCGTCTCGGATGAGTTATTTATAATTTATTATCAAATCCACTGCAGTATTCATCTTATATATATCGCAGAGTGAAATGGAATATGGAGAACAATCACAAGTCATACTGATATCCTATGAACGGACATTAGTTCTATTCGATTCCTGCAGATCCTAACGTAAGCTGACTGATTCGATTATTCCGAAAATTATTCTATTTTTAGAGATTTTTGGAATCCAAATCCTTATGCATCTTCGTCATAGTCTATAACGGTCCTAATTCAAGTTCAATTTCGTAATGATGTTCAATTTGTAAACGATCGGGTCAACGGAATCTAATTACGAAAGTGATAGAAGCTAGAGGAACAAAGTTCATCCGATCCTTTTCACTTTTATGATATGTATATGTAATATCAAAAGAATATCTACTCCATAACACAATACATATATGCTGACGAATTAGTTGATTAACTTGACTTACTTTTTTTATAACATAGCGTTATTCCGTTAATAACTAAATGAGAAATTACACTAGTCTCATTTTCTACGAAAATTAACTTAACGATATTATTATATCTAATTTTGAATACGCGGGTTATCAGACTGTCAGAAGCTGAAATTTATTAAAAAACTTGTACGATTCGTATGTTGAACGTATATTTCATCGTACAATTTCCTCGCCGTAAGTCAGTCACCTGCTTTTATAGTTACAACCATTATTCATGAATACGTCGAACTAATCAATATTCAGGTAACGCGTTATTTCTTCTTTTATTTCGTATTATTTATCGTTGTTGAAAATGACATGTTATAGTGGCCTTTTTTTATGACAAAATGAAATACAGTGCTTTACTTAATTCGCGACGATAGCTTTTCTCCTATACATATAGCCCGCGATTTGAGATGAATTGAAAATTTTTAATACCGAAGATCGCGCTGAAGACGAATTAATAACAGGGCGATCCAAGTGGTGAACCTAAACGAGGGTAATCCCTGCGTTCAAGTATATTCACCGAGCCTGGCTAGCCGAGGGGCGAGTTATTATTCGTTACGATTATCGATTACGAGGAACCGCGCGGAGTTAGGCCTCTGTAACTCTGCGTTGAATGTGAATTGTGTTGAATTTCAATTCTCTTACGCGCAGGTATATATACGGAGAGCGCTTACAATAATTATAATTATATATTCCGAGGCGGAGTTTGTCGAATGAATAATTTCTGTACGGTATGAAATAACGAACATCGCGCACATACACAAGAAAAAGGATTAATCAATTTCTCGAAAGCCTTGACGACGAGTGGTGATCGTGGACCACCGAAAGCCGAAAAAAATGTCACCGCAGAACGAACAAACACCGGAAATAATCTAATTTCAATTCGAGTTAAAGAAGAAGAAAAAAAGTGATCACAAATTAAATGAATTAGTAACACCGTAACACAGACGCGAGCTTTTGACCCCTTATTTCGAATTGCTTGACTCCCCGGTCTGAATACACATTTACATTTCTTTTTTATCTTCATCGGCTATCCAAATTAGCGTGCGACTGATAATAATTCAACGCGAATACACGAGGCGAGAGATATAGACTGTGAAATACTTGATAATGATTCTTTGAATGAATTGAAAATTGAAATCAAAGAGAAATTGTTCATACAGAGATTCAAGTTTTTTTCTTTTCTTCTTTTTTCAATACCTAATTTTACAATGAAACATTGAAGTTATTGAGATCTCTTTTCGGGATTATTAACGGAGACGGAAGTCGTTGAGTCGATATTTGGATATAACTTTATAAAGACGTAATTGTTATGTCACATGAATGCGTTTACAGTTAGGAACCGTAGACTAAAAAAAAAAAAAGACAAAGAAAAAAAGAAATAAAAAATTTTGTCTGGATCGATAAGCCCAACAATCGAGACGTTATATAATTGTCTGTTGTACTACGAAAGCTTTGTTACTCCGGATGGAGAGTTTAATCGAATGTAATGAACGCCGAAATGCTATATCATCGCTATCCAAATTTTTTATTTTTTTTGCAAATTTATTCCAGTATGTCTCACATTAAAAAAAAATTCTCAAAAACTGGTTAAATATGCATCTAATCGCATAGAGCAATTGTATTTTATTCAGTTCATTCAGTGATTGATTAATTAATTTATCGAAAATATGTAAAAATCTTTAGGTTAATTATTCAGCATCTATTTACGAAAATTATAGTTGCCGAAAAAAGTGGAAAAAAAAAAAATTTAAGAGAAACGAAGGGTAGTAATTTTTGAATCGTATACGAAGTAAAAAGAAAAATATATGTATATTACTGAATATTCGTGATGCAGGTGTTACTTACCACCAAAGAGGGCCGTCGGGTCCAGCAGAGGGTTCGCCTGATCAGCCTGAATTTTTTCTGCGGCTGAAGCAGATGTAACCGAAGCTGCGGACGCGGAGGTCGAGGTCCCTCCCGGCGCGTTGTCCGCGCTCCCTCCGGAGTTCTCTTTCTCCATGCCAGTCCTCTGAAAGAAGAGATGATCGGCGTAATTATTTAGATTGCCCAGCGTACAGCGTTGCGAGCTAAGGGAAAATAATAACGTTTCAAAAAAGAAACAAGTAACAAAAAAAAACAACAGAAACTAAAACCGAAGAACGAAATCTTTGTATAGGAAGAAAACGATCATTCGATATTTCGCAGTTCGCAACTTTGAATTTTTTTTTTTTTTTTTTTTTTTTTTTAGAAAACTGGTTTGCAAAAAAATCCAGACTTAATTTACCGATAATTCGATGTTGTTCGTGTCATTTGGGAGTCTGTAGCTATTTACGAAAAATAACGTTATATTCGAAAATAAATTGAAATTTTTTTGGTAGAAAAAAAAAAAAAAAAATGAACCTGGGTGATTATTGAGTCGATAAAATTTGCAGAGGCGAATATACAGTTATACAGGATCTGATATTTTATCACAAACGTAAACAGATTCCAAATCGGTGAATTCCATGGTTACGTTTATTCTCCCTTAATACCATTTATAGTATATCGATTTTGTCGATTGAAATTTAATAAAACCAGTTTGAAATTGAAATTGTAATTGGAATCTGATTCCTCGGCAGCGGTGGTCACACGAATCTTACCGCAGCTTACCGAATACGTAATTCTAATGCGTCCAAGAAATTTGAAACCGTGGAGCAAAATAGGCAGACGACATTGTTTTTTTTTTCAATTTTTTTAATAATTTTAGAAGTCTGCCTTTCCTCCTCCTCCTCATCCTCGAAATAGAATCTTTTCTTCTTAATTATTATCGCCACAGTTTTTGAACTGACAAATAAGAAACAATTATGACATGCCTGGTCTCGATTACTTGCGATTGAACGCCCTACTGACCCTGTGAATCATTATCTTCACCAACAAGTTCATTTACGGCTCCGCAACGTTACCACGTATGTATCTGTTCTGTTCGACTATCGTATACCGATTACTATACGCGAGTATATAGATAGGCATTTACATTCAACGATAAACTATATTTGATCTAAATGACATCGCGGTATCACACGCGATCTCTTCAGTAACAATCTTGTTATGATGTATTAACTGATAAAATCAAAATATATAGGTATAAGCCAAGTTAATTCTATCGAGCGTGAACGTAATGGACATTATCGTGTTATAGGTAAACGGTGGAATATAGATACTTATGTATATCTGCTGCAGTAGAGAATCAAGGTTTTCAAGAGAAAAAAAAAAATAGAAAATCATTCCACTTTGTCCAGATGATTATTTAATTTACATCAATTCTCCTTACTCGTTCTATAGAAAAAAAAATCTTTCAAGTTTCATCTTAAATGTGATTATATAGCTGCGATATCCAACTCCGACAAATTATGTTATACGATTTCGTCAAAGTAAATCGAAGCAAATGTTTCCGATCGCGATAAATGGTAGATAGTCTCCGTCAGGAAACAAACCCTTTCGGGGTGAATCACTATTATAGTCTATACGTCGTTGGCAAAATTCGATGTATAACGCCTCACCTCCCCCAAACGCCTGACACGATGAGATTTGGACACCTTATCTACACGGGATATCGAATTACTCAGAGTCTACTATCTGTAAACATTCCTAATCGATGCGTGTATATTATCATGGTAGGTATATATAGTATAAGGTAACCATTTGTTCTCTACGTGACATCTTAAGAGATACAAATCGTTTCATATTATCTCATGTACATAGGTAATTACTCCATACTATGAACAATTTACTATATAATAGCGGTATAATAGTTGATCTTTAATGGAATAAAAATAATATATAGCACAAGCTGATCGATTAGCCGTTTAAACCGAGCTCTGTACGTTCTATTTCATCACCAAAATTATCATCGTTGCAAATGCAAACACATCGTATCACTGCAGTAATGAAAATGAATGAATTTTCATTATATTATGTAGCAGCCACGATATAATTATGTGATCAGCTGTGGTGTAAGAGAGTAATTTAATTACTCATGACCTCCAAATAAATAGAATTTAGTGTTTCCTAATTTATTCAAAACTAATTGGATATCGATGACCCGATATACCTGGTATAATCGTTAGTTAGTAACGTACTGCTCAGTATATTCAACAACTTCTTTTTATTTCTACTTATTTTCTCTCTCCAAGACGTTTATTTATTAACCATGAAAGTCAAAGTCCCGAATTGTCGCTCAAACGTTTGCCTAAATGGACCTCTCGATTCTCACCTACTTTCTTAACGAGTTAGTCGAACTACACTAACCTATCCCAATCAGTTTCGGCTAATCTAGAAACTCGAATCCTTCGATACAAAAAGAGAGGGTCAACACTAATTGCAGAGTTCGGTAAATAGTATCGTTGGAATAAGCAGATTTTTTTTGTTTTTTGAACACACAAATTTAAGTTTGTACGTGGATTCCTAAAAGTAAGAAGCAACTCATTTTTTCATATATTCTTTTTATTTTTACAGTAGCACGTGTTTCGCAAATTGGTGTAGTTGTTTTAAATTACAAAAGTTAGCTACATCAGTCATACACTTAACCCCACAGATAGATTGTTGTGGGTTCGTATAATGTCACGACCATAGCTATTCTACTTGTAACAAATTCAATGCGTTGAATAAATTTCCATGATTGATGTATATATGTATACATACATACATATGTGCTTATTCTCTGTAATACCGCGCGGAATACCGTATACCTCAGACAGCTCAGAGATAAACGCACTACGATATTTCACATTTTTTCGTCTATATACGATCTTCCAATTCTGTGCGATAACCGTTCAGTAAAATGCTGTAAATCGATTGATTACCAATCGAGTATCTGCAGTTTCAGGAGAGTGTCTTCGTAGAATGTAGCATACTCGATCATTTTCCGAAAGATTTATGTATTTTGTTACCGCCCAAAAACCCTTTATCAAATTTTTACATAACACGCGTTCTCTTTCTTCATTTCAAAACGATATAATCTCGATACAGAAATATGTCTAAATCAGACGAGTAAGTTATTCCATTAATCCAATCATCAATTCCAGCTGCATTTTTCTCTTTCTGTACACAGATTTTTCTTAGTTATCGTTAGTTTGAAATTTAATTACGCCAGTATGATCAATACGTCACGTTAAAAATATAATCTATATACTTTCTCCCGCGTATACTTATATCTACACCAGTAAAATCCACTTCTATGATAACAAGGTCGAAGGATTAACGGACTTTAAGCTCACTTAAAAACGGAAAAGTGTATATAAGGAATCGGGCAAAAGGCGACGCAGGCAGGACTCGGCCGTGTATAAATCCCCGTGATGATCGTAGCCTGTGGACTGCATATGTACAGCTATATATAGATAACGCAGACATATATTCTAGTGGATATCCAACAGCGTTGGTTGGGGTTGGGTCAGGTTGGCTCGGGCTCGGCTGGGTTGGAGTGGTTTTGCTCTGTCGGCTGCGTATTGATTGCTGCTACCTTCCTCTTCTCTTCTCTCCTCTGCTCTCCTCTCTTTTCCTCTTCTCGTCTCTCCTCCTCACTCCGCTCCGTGCGGTCCACCGTGACTCTATCCTTCGCGTGAACTACGAGTGTACGCCGATTCCTTGGCATCGCGTTATAGCGGATCCAGAACGGCCGCCATCTTTCGCGAACGAGTATTTCTACAAGAAATTCAGACCTCGACGAGACGAGACGCGATTATAAATGCCTACTTTTTACGTAACTCGTTAATTTTTATTTACAGCGGTAAATCGGGCTAATTATTATTGTCAAACTATATATTTGAGCTATAGTAAGTCCGCATTTTCATATCACAGTAGTATGGACATTAAATAATACTGTAATTAACGGAAACTGATATACCCTGACCAATATAAACTTACAAAGTTCTCCCCTAGCTCAAAGGTCCGAGAGACCCTTAGTCATACGAGCGAACGCGATAACCAGCCTGGATCCGGTCTGTTAATTATAATCAACGAATCGATCGCAACCAATCGAGAAATACCAAATTTCTCTGTTTTCGCAATAGGCACTTCTATCGTAAACACACCTGTTTATCGATTTTTTTATCCCTCGCACATACATTCAAGTTTTTAAATTATTTCTTATATACACAGGGATAGTTGCTTAATCATTCACCGACAATACCGATCTCTGATTTTTTATACAGGTATAAGTCTGATAACATTACGCGTAATTCATAAAGTTATATGTATGCAATATTTTTTTTTCTCGGTCGGGAGCATGGTCGCGATCTAAAATAAATCGATAGGCAATCTAGAAACAAAGTTTACGTCGTTAACTCAAACGCTTTTCCCTATACAGTTATGTACCTATAGCGATTAGGGAGGCCACAAGCTGCGAACGATATAGTATCACGCGAGTTGCAACCCCGCAAAAATACATCAATTATGTATATTCGAAGGCACGGTATACATAATCGAATGTCAATTTAGTTATCATATATTAGATTGTAACTCTTTCAGTGATAATTCGATTTTTTTCAATGATCGAGTTCATTTTTTTTTTTCTTCCTTCCTCATTTAATACCTAATGAATTTGATCGATTTATAATTCTATGCCATGAAACCTGGTTTGAAATTTTTCTGAGTCTTTTGAAATTATGGTGATTTTATTCATTTGCACGCCACAGGTTTACGGTTTCGGGATATACATACCATAACAGATTCGCATATATATTATATGCATGAACGTGGCCAAATATCAACGAAAAAAAGATTAAAAAAAAATTCTTCCAACGCTGCAATCATACATTTATAAAGTTGGTTGAACTATGATGAATAAAACGGAGAAAGAGAGAGAAATGGAAGATGAAAAATAAAAAAACGATTACCCGCGCAGGCAGCGATGAATTTTCAGTGAATATAATAATTACGTATATCATCGACACGATATACCGTGCTCGAAATTCTATGCAATAAATACCGATAAAAACTACGACTTTATTAAACGCGGAGGGATGTGAAAATTGAACATTGGACACGCGCGGGAGCAATAATTCGATTTCTTTTTTTTTTTTTTTTATCACAAATGGGACGGAATATCTGTATCTATATTTTGTGTAATCGAGCGTAACTGTATACGATTAGTAGATTATTGGATTAGACGCCTTATAATTAGCTACAGCCTTCTTTAAAATTATTTTTTCATCGTTCGAAAAACTGATATCCCGATAAAAATGGCCATATATACCTCGTTACAATTTTTTAGAAAAGCAAATACCGTTTTCATCGAGGATAAACGTGAGACAAAATGACACTAGTCTTTATGATCGATTGAAAATTGATAGAACGAAGTTTTTTTTTTTTTTTTCGTTCTGACACTCAAAGCTCGTTATAAATTATATCATATATCATCAATTATACTTACAATTAGTTTAGCTGCCTCAGCTCATACTTATTGGCGTCAACGAGCCCCATCACACCTGAAACAGACACGAACATGAAAGTGGCGACTTAATTATATATATTATTAATTATATATCTGTAGTAAGGATATACCATTTGTGAAATTTGTAAGACGATTATTCAGACAATTACTTTGAATTATACTTGAAAATTTTTGATACTTTTTTTTTCAGAAAATTTTCACGATATATCTAAAACGCGTTATTGTAGGTATCCTCAATAAACGGCGAACGAGTGTTTTGGTATCTAATTACTCGTCGAGATTATCAGGAGTTTAATGACTCGATAACACTTCTAATATCTGATATAATTAAAAAATTTCAATCGATAGAAATAGTCTATCAAATGAATTATTATAACAAGATTTGAAACGCAGCTAGAAAATTTCATGACATGATTGAATATTATATTTGCATTCTCACGTACGTGAATTACGATCGCAGACTAAGCTCTTTACAAATGTTCAATTTTCAGGATCCTTGGTAGATAAGAAATGATTTTTTTTTGTATCCTCAATTTTACAAGAATATCGAAGTTATACTTATACGCCCTTAAAATCTAGGGGGGTCCGACTGACTCAACAATACCGGTACGAGGTCGAATAATATCTTGTTTCACGATACAAAGAATAACTGGGGAAAAATACGAGAAATACGAAAATTGAAACGTTTTCCTTTACATTTTTTTCTTTCTTTCTTCTTTCTATTCAATTTTTTTATTCGTCTGTACGAATTTCGACGCGCTTTCTGGAGTCGATAATTCGGTCAACCGGGTGTCGTTGTTGGACTAACAATTTATTCAGCTGCTCTGCTTTACCGCTTTCGCTCTTCTGCTCAACTGTATGTGTTTTCTTTTTCTTTCTTTCTTCTTCTTTTCTTCAAATATCTAATCCCCGACAACTGCAGGATGACGCGGTACTTACACCCGAATGGTTATACGTGGGAGACTTTACGACGCTGCGGTATTTCTATTTTCGCGCTTTTCCCTGTTTCCTGGCGATTGTCAAACTCGTTAGTATGGTAGATATATATGCATGTATATAGGTATGTATGTACATATAACGTGCGTTAAGTAACTGAAATATAGGGTCCCGAAATAAGTTTCCAAATATCTCCGTTAAAGATTTTTCCGTAGAAAATATTTCGTTTCGGGAAGACATAAAACAACGAATACCAATAAACAAAAAAAAACAAAAAAATATATAAGAAATTACCTGATCGCCTATAATATATTACTGCAACTACTCTAACGAAAGAAGAGTGATGAAATGAGAAAAAAATAAGTAAATAAAAAATAAGTAAATAAAAAATAAGACCCGAGACTTTTATCGTAAGAAATTATTACTTATATATATATATATATATATATATATATATATATATATATATATATATATATATATATATATATATATATATATATATATATATATATATATATATATATATATATATATATATATATATATATATATATATATATATATATATATATATATATATATATATATATATATATATATATATGTGTATATATATATATATATATATATATATATATATATATATATATATATATATATATATATATATATATATATATACCTATATACATCGAAAGTGAATATCTAATACGATGCTTAAGTGGATAATGTTGTATCGCGTTAAAATCTTACCGAGGGGATGTAAGTGCGAAACAATGGTAGGCGATCAAGCGTTTTATACAATCAGATTATACAAAGATCGACAAAAACCGATAGCGAATATATAGTTATTAACAACGGATATATCCTACATTTCTCAGAGCAATCTTAAGCGTCTTGTTAAATTATAATCCAAGTTTTAAACTGTGAAAGTATAGGTTAAACTGCAGATAATATAGAATAGACAAGGTACAGGTGTAATATCACAGTCGATCTACTGATATTTTTTTTTTCTATAAATGACTCTCTTTTTTTCTTCTTCTGTCTTTGTGATTAAATTTGGAGTAAATTCATTTTCAGAACAACGTATAAGTACGTGCGGCAAGATAAAATTAGTAAACGAAAATATTTTTTACCTGACCTACGCTATATACCTAATCATTTAATGAGAGAGAAAGAGAGAGACAGAGAGAGTGTTTACTGGAAGACATTGACCCAGATACCCACATAACATGTTTACATATAATATACCTATATATATACATACATATACATATAGATGAAGGTCATGTAATACATATGCAAACCATGGTGTTGTGATACGCACACAATACCTGCTATAACATTTCTCCATAAAATAACAAGCTATATATTTTCTTGCGCTCGTGATTGTGTGTGTGCGTGTGCGTGTGCGTGTGCGTGTGCGTGTGCGTGTGCGTGTGTGTGTGTGTGTGTGTGTGTGTGTGTGTGCGCGCGCGTGCGCGAGTGTGTGCAGAGAGCGTATACTATACACGTCGAAGCAAGCGGGCGAGTGAGCGATAGAGAGAAAGAGAGGGGGGAAAAAGAGAGAAAGAAAGAGAGGGAGCGCGCACATTTATGAATGAAAATATGAGGCGTATCGGTGACTCACTCGCTTCATTATTTATGTACGGCTTGATTTATTTACGATTCGGTTTATCAACCGACGGGTATTGCATAGTTTTATTCAGTTTAATATACCGACCGAGTACACATATGGATAATGATAATGATAATAATAATAATAATAATAATATTAATAATAATGATAATGATAAGAATAATAATAAAAAGTACAAACGGGGAACTGTAGTCGTTGAATTTCTTGGAAATTTATTATAATACGAGGAATTAGAGATAAGGAACATCTCGAATATGTATATATGGGGCATTCCACCCCAAGTTGGTAAGCCTCCGACCCTCACCATTTTTGATTCGACTCGAAATTTTTTATGTTGTTCACCCACATGGGTAGAGACTACCATATTTTTTTCAGAATTTTTTTCCATCTCGTTCTGGAGTGACAATTTTTTGAAAAAATCGATCAAACCCAATTCAATCAACGATATCTTCTAATTAAAAAACGCTATCGGAAAACTTCACCAGGTCAAATTTGTCGTCTTGAAGTCTACTTTTTTATACATTTTTTTAACAAATTTTCCAATTTTTTTTTTCTATCAAAAAATCAACAAATCGATTTTTCGAACTGAGTCCCATTTTTAATTTTTTTTCAAAAAATCACAAAAAAAGTACATGTAAAAACAAAATTTTTGAGCCCTGTCTCATCGTGGGCAGATTTTTTTTTGTATTTTTTCCAGCCATTTGAAGTTTATTAGTGTGATGTGTAATGTTGCGTCAGGCATCCCTCGGAATAAAACAAAGAGAAAAAATCATCGGAAAAATATATCCGTCGAGGTGAAATCAAGAGGGCTCAAGAGAATCATCTAACATTGAGCTGCGCGAACTTATTTAAACAATGATAATAGTATATTGAGTACCAAGGGCGTAAAGTGGGCTTTTTTAGACCGAGTGTGGAGTTTGCAGTACGAGTCGGAGCAATAATGATTTCATTATTGCACGCTTATTGAAAAAGCTTATTGAAAAAGCTTATTGAAAAAGCTTATTGAAAAAGCGTGCAATAATGAAATCATCATTGCTCCGACTCGTACTGCAAACTCCACACTCGGTCTAAAAGAGCCCACTTTACGCCCTTGGTACTCAATATACTATTATCATTGTTTAAATAAGTTCGCGCAGCTCAATGTTAGATGATTCTCTTGAGCCCTCTTGATTTCACCTCGACGGATATATTTTTCCGATGATTTTTTCTCTTTGTTTTATTCCGAGGGATGCCTGACGCAACATTACACATCACACTAATAAACTTCAAATGGCTGAAAAAAATACAAAAAAAAATCTGCCCACGATGCGACAGGGCTCAAAAATTTTGTTTTTACATGTACTTTTTTTGTGATTTTTTGAAAAAAAATTAAAAATGGGACTCAGTTCGAAAAATCGATTTTTTGATTTTTTGATGGAAAAAAAAAATTGGAAAATTTGTTAAAAAAATGTATAAAAGAGTAGACTTCAAGACGACAAATTTGACCTGGTGAAGTTTTCCGATAGCGTTTTTTAATTAGAAGATATCGTTGACTGAATTGGGTTTGATCGATTTTTTCAAAAAATTGTCACTCCAGAACGAGATGGAAAAAAATTCTGAAAAAAATATGGTAGTCTCTACCCATGTGGGTGAACAACATAAAAAATTTCGAGTCGAATCAAAAATGGTGAGGGTCGGAGGCTTACCACTTTGGGGTGGAATGCCCCATATGTAAACACGCGAGTTTATTCGTCACACCTATACATATATACATTTGTGTAATATAATGTACACGTATACGCGTTGAATGAATTTTTTTTTACATGATTCTAAAACCGTGAGGAAAATTTGGAGAAAAAAAAATTCATCAATTCATTTGTTTTTTTTTTTCAACGTAATACAAATTAAAAACGAAATGGAAAAAAAAAAAAGCTAATATTCAACACACACAATGTGTTCGTATGCTAATATATAAGTATATATATAAATCATTTATTATATTACACGTAGATATGTATTAAATTGAAATCCACTTTTAAGGTAGACAAAGAATTTTCTTATTCTAACGTATATATTATTATTATTATGTATTTCGTAATTGGATCCGGTTGTGTTGAATTTATGAATTATGTATGTATACGGTATTATGCGAACGAGCGTGTCCTATACAACTATGTCGTAAGGTTGTGGTGGGTCAGGATAGTCTCTATCGAAGACTGGTTAGCTCGTTTTTTTTTTTCTTTCTCTATATTCATTTGATTATAGATAGATATAGTTAACTTTTTTCTCTTTCAACTTTTTTTTTTTTTTTTTTTTTCATCAGTTTATACATTTTTTTTTTTTTTCTTTCTATATGCAATAGACACAAGATAATCAATTATCAATATTATTATTATTATTATTATTATTATTATTAGAAACGAGCAGTATAAACGGTTATCTACAACTCTTGATAATGTTTATTTTTAGTAAAAATAAAATTCTTCTAACGTTATAGGTATACTGACTCGTAACAGAAGAGAGAGATAGAAAGAAAGTGCGCGTGGGGAGAAGGAGATTCGATATAACGAGGACATTGCCGGTTAGTAGTTTTCGTCGTGGGTTACAAAAAAAAAATTGAAAAAAAAAAAAAAAATGGGAGAACGGAGAAGTAGAAGAGGGAAACTGCGCGGGGAGGATGAGGCCTCGGTGGAATGGAATCGCGTTCGATTGCCAGGCGACGCAGCGCCGCGTGTACGTAAGCGACGTTACCCCCTCCTCCCGCTCTTCTTTTCCCCTCTAAAAACCCGAGGGACCGGGATTGGCATCCCGACGCTTGTCCCTGGTTTTCTACCCCCTAGCCCCGCCGCTCCTCCGCCTTCTCGTCCTCACTCACTCGCTCACAGAGTCTTTTCTTCCCTACGACTGTCCGCGATGTATAAGCACAGCACGCGGCGGTGGAGATCGGGTCGAAACCGCGGCTGGTAGACGAAGGTACTGCAGAGGCAGAGGCTGAGCGAAGCGACAGCGACAGCGTCTGCTTCGACGAAGAGACACAAATAGAATCGCATAACGTCCATAGATGGAAACGCAGCGCGGTGAACCTATATGGTCTAGTAAAGCCCCGTAGGTTGTATAGTATATCATTGCATGTATACACATATAGGTATATAATGTATAATCTGCAGAGTATAATATCTGAGCACGTGAAATCATCGTCTATATGTATACAGTGATACATATGTGAGCGTGGATCAGTTGCCAGCTAGTCAGCCAGCGATCCAGCCATCCTATTTCTGTAATTGTAATAATTTATGCAACGTGACCTCGCGGGGCACGTCGGTATAAAACGAATTGCGCTAAAAGATCTACACGGTTAGAGAGATATTGCAGGTTATATATTTCTCGTATAACCCGATACCCTGCGCTTATAGTTTTTCTCGTCGAATTATCGATATTATAAGATTGCGAATGATTTCTTTTATTCATTTTTCATCGTTCATATCATCGAACAAAAATCATTAATTAATTTTCGAAAAATATGCTGTCTCTAATACATATACATACATATAATATAGGTTCATATTCGAATATATAAGCCATAGCATTTATCTGACGTTCATTAACGGGGTAGTTATATGAAATTTACAGCAAACAGACTTCAGATGACCCTGTTTATTTTAGAATTCTTAGATTAGTCGGCTTCTCAATAAGCCAAGATAATCTTGGCCCTCGTTCTTGAAATTTAAACAGTTCCCGCGGTCGGAAGATGACCACTAAATTGAAATTCGCGGATCTTGAACCTTATATAATGTGGCCCTATTTCCAATACACTGGTCCATAACACGTCTCCATATGTACATGTATAAAATTGTGTATTGTACATGCGCGTCTTTGTCGGCTCATAAGAACCACATCCGGTATCAAATTCTTGATTAGTTATAATCCGGACGAGAATTAGCGGTGGGTTTTGTCGGTTAACGATTCAGAATTCAAAATGACAAAAGGACAGTACGTCATACTGTACACCGCAATTTTGAACTTTAATGCAGCGATGCAGTATAAATTCAAAAATACGTATAAAAATGAATACTGCACTTTTTTTTTTTTCAAACTCAAAAACCAAATGTTTTCACCTTTGGCAAGGATTTTCTGTCTCTCGCGGTTCACTGCGCGCATCTACTGCAAACGATCTCTAATTTATTTTGTTTTTAATTTCTACTGGCAATAGCATAACGTCGAATATATGGCCGCTCGCATGACTACTTCAAGTTCGTCGACGTCTGAGCAACGAAAAATATATATTACTGCAGTACGTATAGCAGCCCTCGGCTCGGAGGGCTTCTCTTCTCTTTCTCTCTTTTCTTTTCCTCTCCCTTCGTCTCTTTATCTCTTTCGCTCTTGTTGGTGGAACAAGTATGGGTGCCGACTGCCACCATGTACCGGCACCATCTCGAGCGGAGTCGTCAATTTCAATCGTCTCGACACCCAGGTATGCAACGGGACAAGAAGAACCCGACCCGTACATACGTTGTACGTCTGTCTGCCTGCCTGTCTCCCTCCCCATTTTTGTCGAGGTAACCAGGCTGCAGAGTCAGGCTATAAGCGACTATAGACGAGTAGAAAAATATCCCCGGTTAACGTTATTTTCGTTTAAATTGAGGCCGGACGATTTTTAATTGGCCTCGAGAACCGTCCGCGTCAAGTAACGATCGACGCGTGAAGCGAGGATCCGGATAAACCGTGACGGATTCGACGAACGGGGGGGGGACGAACCGGAGATAAAACTTTAGATAACATAACGAAATTACGTGTATACCAGAAAAAAAAAACCCCAGACTTGGTTTTTGCTTTTCGTTTTTTTATCAACGGTTAACAAAAAATCAAGGCTGCACTGCTGCCGCTGAAAAACTGATATAACTGATAATCGCGTATATAATGACAAATAAATACGGAAATAATAATAATAATAATCATTACTCCTTTTTAAAGATTGCAGATCACCTACTGCTGCGCAGATAGTCCTACTCTATTTCTGATAATACATACCTCACATAATATATTTACGGTTATTTTATATTCTAATTAGATGGAAATCTCACGCAACAGCTGATCAAATTAAATACACACTATATACGAACATACATTAGGTATGCCATTGGCTGTATGTAAACACATAGGTATTAATATACGGACGTATACATATTGGTGTACTAATATTGTACTGTATGTATAATGTATACTGTTTTAGAACGTTATTATACCTTTATACTACGCTGGCGTACAGTGTGTATGAACGGTACGAAGACATGAATGAAAATTGATGCTATAACTTAGTACGTTTTCCATTGATAATTTATTTATCACATCACGAACCCGAGCGGTAGACGTAGGCTCTTTTCATCGATTTGAAAATCAGCTGATGCCTAGATGGGTCAACGTACCCGATATACTGATATTTATCCTGATATCAAGTTATACACGTATATACGAATGGATTTTCTCAGACCAACGCGAAACTCAACAGCTGAAAGTATGAATATAATTATTCTTGGCTTATATGACATCAGATTTTATCAACTAATATATGTATATAGATACTATAGATGAATAAGTACCTTCTATACATAAATGAGATGTGCCTTTTCTTATTCTTTGGATTTCAATAACTGTTCAAAGATTTTCAACTGTTTCAAATCAAAATAAAGAATCGATCCTCATTATTAATCAGATTCGAAAAAAAATCGTTTTTCTATTTTCTCTTTCTTCACAAAGTGTTCTATTTAATATAATTTAGATGTATTCTACAAAACGATCACGGATCGCGGTGTATATATAATTGAACCAGCAGCCATAGTAGTATGTATAGTAGCAGTCGTAAATAATTCGATGCCAATACAGAGAACGCAACGGACGGATGGGAGAAACGAAACGAAACGAAACGAAACGAAACGAAACACAACGCGCCGCAGAGCCAAGGATCTATTTATTGCTCGATAAGTCCAACAGCCAACGGTTAGCAGCGTGTCCCGTGGCAACGAGAGCTGATCACGTGACACGCCTGCGGCCGTTGCGGACCCGTACCGGAGAGCGTTGGCGAGAGAGTGAGAGACTAAAAGAGAAGAAGAAAAAAAAAAAAAAAGAGTCCTCGCCAGCCGCATATAGTAAACCCTGGCTAAGAAGAATCAATACGGAAGACGCGAAACTGTAGAGAAGTATTGGAACGGGAAATGTAGAGAAAGGAAGCCGCCGGCGAACCCGCGAACGGGTCCTCGACTATGCTCTGCAATAATTGCGTGCAGAAATATTTGCCGGTGCTGAGAGAGAGAGAGAGAGAGCGAGAGAGAGAAAGAGAAAGAGGAAGAGGGAAAAGGCATGGGAGGGAGTGAGAACCACGGAGCCGTGAAACGGGGCAAGGTACAGTGATTTTCGCGGATGAAAATCGCCCGAGCGAATATTTAAACTTGAGCAAAACCGTTACGCGCTGAACGACAACCGAGCAACCGCGTGCGATGTAGGTAGGTAGGATAGGTAGGTTCGTTGAACTTTTATCACAAAATGTTAAAATGTTATTATATATATTATATACTCAAAAATGCTTTACATGGATATGACTATAATTATGTAATAAGTAGGTATATGAAACATTCCCTGAAAACTCTTGAAAAATACGCAAAAGATTTAAAAAAAAAAAAATTCTAAATACATCTATTCCAAACGAAAATTTAGATAATTGGACCGTCTTTGTGTATACAAAAATATGTCATCTAAAAATCTATCTACAATCTATAAAGATTATTGTCTATTTAGACGTTGGCTATCTCGCGCGTACGAGTCGAACATACGGGGTCGTGTCGCGTAATCGTGAATCGTCGATCAGACGCTATCTTATTTTTATCTTATCTCGTAGATCTTACGTCACGAATATCTACAGTGTTAATATAACGTAACAACTTTTGCCGTGTATGAATCATACTGCGAGTATACTATACATATATATCGCGCACATATATACACATAACGTTGTATTCTATAGGTATGTATACCTTATATATGTATTAACTGATTTTATTGATTTTGTCACATTATTTTATGTATCGCTTATGAGTTCCATGTCTCATTATCCATTTAAAATTATTGCAACCGTTATCTGCAGTTCAGTAATCGACATTATCTCTTTTTTTTTTTTCTTTTTTACCACCAATTTCTGTTGTTCGACATTCTAACTTGTCATTATCATATACGAAATTAGATATTGTTCATTAATTTTTTTGTTTCTCTCTTTCAAACTCCGTGATGATAGAATTTTACTCAAAAATCAACGTCCGTTACAAAATATACGAAAAAAAAAAAAAAAAAACCAAAAAAATGCTAATAATTTCCGGGGGCTGCAGTACATCCTTGCATACGACGTCAATCAGTCTGCAGGCGTCGAGGAGGCGTCGCGAGATGCTTGCAACGCGACTAAATATAAAATATAGAACAGCGCGCGTCGGGGTTACTGAAAAAAGATCACTGCCGAGTGTTCAAAACGTCTCTGTATATAAGGTTCGAAAATACGTGTCTGCCTCCCCTTACCCTACCGAGAGTTAGCTGCGGCTGTCTGTCTGTCTCCTGAGGGGAGAGTTTAGGTCCCACACATCGACCAAACAAGGGTAGGTATATGTAGTACATATAGCTGACGCGTATGAAAAAAAAAAGAAAGAAAAAAAAAATAGGAACGAAAGAAAGAAAAAAAAAAAAAAAACGAAAAAATACAAGCTACGATAAAGAATGCTATTTTGACGAGACAAAGGTACGGAAACCGCGTCTGTATAATTTGAAATCGGAAGCCGAAATTTATCGGACGGGGAGAAAAGCCTACAGGGCGTGAGAAAAATAAGTTTAGCTCGTATGGGGACTAGGCGGGGAATGTAAACTCGGTTTTCCTTTATTTAGTCATTTTTCGCAATCTTAATAACATGAAATAAAACAAAAAGTTCATCTCAAAAAAGTGAAAATCCGGCAATTATAAACCATACCTACGCGAATCTCCGCACAATTGAATTAGCAAATTCTTCAGTCTACGTAATTTTTTCTTGTAACAGTTGAAATTTTCTTTCAAAACTAGAAGCGAAAGGGGAATTCTGAAGAGAAAAAAGAAAAGAAAAAAAAAAAGAAGAAATCGTCAGCCGAGAAAGGTCAAGATTTTTGAAATGCCTATTTGCAGTCAAGACCGTTAATCAACATTTACAGACGTCGCATGGGAGCCACAATGCAATTTGAAACTGTCTTACGCAGATAATTTAACCTACGCCTCCGCCTTTGCCAACAGGTGAGAATTAAGCTCTAACAATAAATTAGTCGCGAGTGGTTCTAGCGGCGACGATCGTAGTTGCAGAGAACAACTAACTTGAATCTAGTAGTAAAAGGTAGATAAGAAAAAATAAAATAAATAAATAAATAACCTCCGAGCGGGTTTCAAGATCGCGAACATTTCTCTCGCCAACTTATATATAACTTTACCGGGTTTATCTATAACATCGCGAACGACACGATCAAGTTATATCATCCGTAAGAGTAAAAAAGGCCTAAAAACTTAAAACTTATCGACTCGATCGATTAATGTTAAAACAAAAAAAAAAAAAAAAATTGCCAAAAATTCAATAATTTTTCTATAAAATCGTAAACAAAATTCGTACACCAATTCTACGAGCAGATAACTTAAAAAAAAAAATATACGACTTTTTCCCGAATCTTTTACAAGTCGAATTTCCTTAGAAATATTTTCTCGAGGAAAGAGATGGACGAAAACAAAAAAAAAAAAAAAAAATCCGGGGGTATATAATAGAGGCTGAAAACCACGAGGCTATGAATGGACCGCCCTAGCTGCGCGGTTCTTTCGTCTGTCGAATCGAACCAAACGTCGAGGTTCTTGGGGCATATACGGACCGTCTAAAATCTAGATTCTATATATTCCACGCATCTACGTATAGGCTCAGGGTTTAGGGTTAGAGTTAGGTCTACATAATACATACATATATACGAGTATGTATATGTATGTATATATTTCCTCGGGTCGAGAGAGACCCCGGTTTGACGGCGTTTCGCCATTCTCATCAACTTTATATCGACCGACGACGTTCAAATTCCCGAAATACACTTCGAGTTACGACTAGAGTCCCCCAGCTCATGCCTAACTGTGTGAACGTTTGAAATATACAATTTTTTATATCCCCACGTTCTTTTTTGTACACTAGGATCAATTAATACTCAACTTCACGATAATTGAGACAAAATACAAATAGGCGATAAAATTGAAGAATTTTCTGGACTCTCTATTAGCATGAGCAGATATCAATATCTATAGACTAATTCGCCAAGTTCACCGAATAATTCCAAATTTCTTTTCGAAGTTACGAAATCATCGTATAGGATCGTTTCTTTCGAAATTTTATACGCGTTTAAACGAATAATAATTCCAGCTCGGTTCTTCACTCGCAGTGAAGACAGCTGCAACATTTATCCAAGCCTCTAAGGCTCGCGCGCTTGTACAACCGTTGTCCGTTTACAATTGCAGGTGTCGGCGCGGTTTAGCCGAGCTCCAGCGCACAGGTAAGTATAGACGACGTAAAGGTGGGCCTGAGCAGTTAGGCAGTGGCTGCTCGGCTATAGTAAGTTTAAGAGTGTACGTAAACGTGTGTATAGATCCTAAAGTATATAAGTATGGGTAAAATACCTGACGTACCAACCGAGAATCGAGGTCGAATAAATCGCTCCTTCCTTTAACGACCGATGGTCGGAGAGGGGGGTTTAATACTTGCACAAACTAAATAGATAGAGAGAGAGATATGTATCTACTACGTTTTTGCCGCGATCTCTTATTTAAATACGCGTATCTATATACGCGTATCTCCTTAAAGAAGAACACAAGACTACGACGTGCGTAGTCGCGACGTCATATTGTTAAGCGAATAACTATGAAAAGATTGCATAAGAAAGAATAATAATATAATTAATGATAGTAATCGGACTCTTACGGTTTACGCTGTTAAAATTGCATCGGTTTAGGGTATAAATGTATGGCGTACGGATCTTGTCAGTGATTAAACGACCGTTGTGAATTGAGCCTAATCTCAAAACGCTAAGCGAATTGCCGGAGGATTAATAGAGGCAAGTTTCAGCCGCCTGGGAGCAGCGGTTCTCAATTATTTAGAAGATATAATCTCTAACTGTCTCGTAATCGTTCGATTGATGAATTTATATCTACTACGAAAATTCGTGAAATTTGTTATAATGATTTTTGTTCGGAAAAATTTGTGTTCAATAAATTTTTCGTTTGTAGAAGAAAAAATAAACGGAACAAAATAAATTTGTATCAGATATAACGTATAAAAATAAAAGATATTCATAAAAGATAATGAAACTCTATCAATTATTACTTTAGTTGAGACGACAATTATTTCTGTATATTATGCCCTTAGATCAGTGGTTAAAATTGAGCAATAACTCTCTGGCAAATTATTGCAGATATTATAAATAATTATGTATGTATATGTACTATAATCTGTACGAGCGAGATATTCAATTCATGTCTTATCCAACCGTTAAAACCAATCGGAATTCAATTTGCAAGGTTCACGTACGAAATCCGATAATAATCTTATCAGCTTTGTAACGTCCAAATGCCTATATATCCGTTTCTGAGTATCAATCTATCTTCCACGTTATCGATTAAACGTATAATCCTATGAACAATAACCTATGATATATAATATATGCACGGTAAAGCGTGCAAAGATGAACCCCACCAATTTTGAAACAAGAGAAAAAAAAAAAACGAAAATTTTACTCCTTCCTGATTTATCTTTGGTCTCAAATATCGGAGCTGGATTGAATCTTTCTCGGCTACTAACGGTGCTATCAAAGGTAGATAAATGTACAGAAAAAATTTCAACGTTGTTTTGCTGACAATATTTTCGAAAAAACAAAAAAACACAAGAAAGAAATCAAACTTATAAAACTGCATTTCATACTTCGAAAACTTCACCCTATATATAAACGCTACAAGGGTGCAGAGATCGCGGTTAAGCGAGGTCAGGACAGGTCAGGTCAGGTCAGGTTAAGTTAGGTTCAATGACTGAGAGACCTGGACCAACGAAAACTAGTCTAAAAATTCCTCACTAATTTTGTAAAAAATTAAAAACTAAATGGCGAGTTTAGTTGTTGATTAATTATTTGCATTTAGTCTGAAGTATATAATTCCGTTTGTCTTTACTAAGAACAACTATACATACACACGTAGTATCCATCATAAATGTGATTTTAATAACCAGAAAAGCGGGTAAATCAACCGTAACCGCAGGCCTCCCGTATATAACAACGTTGGAACAAGTAGCTACGTTCGCTAACTTTAATGGCTGCCTAATTCGGCGAATTTATCGATTCACAACTCCAATGGACTGCAGAGTTTGCTGACTCATAGTCGTCAGCGTTAACCCGGCTCCAACATATGTAACCGGTAAATTACTCGCTCAAAATCTGTCGCGAATTATTTCTGTAAGTATACTATAGATACATATATTCGGTTTTATATACACCGTGTTCAGTTTGAAAATCTTCCGAGTAAAAGACTGGACAAAATTATGCGACTGCATGTTATACCTCATAGGGTTTCTTTTTTTCTTTTTTTTTTATACGCGCCGATATTTTACCGTTCATATTTTACGTCGATACTATACACATAGAAATACGTCACCCGGCTGTTGGTTAACACGGGCTAGGGTCGCGTGTTGGGATACGTAAAAATCGATAAGTACCGAAACTACGTTGAGTCTGGAGTGAACGGAAGGAGAGACAAAGGCGGGTAGGTGGTCGTCAAAATCAACGAGCAAATATGGCTGCTATATTATGGAGCCAACCCTGGCTATACGAGGAGTATAGTTAGGTATATACTGCAGGTACTAAACAAATCGCGATTATCGTCAGTCGTCAGTCGGCCGTTAAATCGCAATTTGTCATTGGAAAGGTGTGCAAAAATTGGGCCAATAACACCATCATCAATTATTTCACACCAAGCCATTCGTTTTTGTATGAAATATTATTTACATCATTTTTTTTTTTTTTTTTTTTTTCCTACATACATATATCGATAATAGGGAAGTGATGTGCAGCTGATAAGGTTATCGTTTTTGATTCCTAATTCGCGGCTACATTTTTTTTTTCTTTCTTCTCTTTTAAAGGAAAATTCGATTTTAACATTTTTACGGGATGACCGATAAAACGTGGTAAAAATAAGAAGAGTAATTATCGATTGTTCCTAATTACAATGGAGTTTTTACAGCTACGGCTGTATCGGGAGATTGAAAGTAAAGAAAAATATTAAATATTAAAATTACTTCTTACTAAAACGAATTCGAAACTCGTAGTAGGAAAATGGAGGGACCCGTCCCCCCAGCTCCTCTGCTCCCATTTAACCGACCCTTCGATTCGACGCGGGGCTCGACGTATTCACCCAACCTAACCCAATTAAACCTGGGCAGGAATCGATAGCTTTCCAAAGCTGCATATTATATTCTCCCTTGTCCGAATCGTTGGTATATGAATTTGAAAAAATTAAAAAAAATGTCATTCGTACAGAGCCCAATTCCAAATATTTTGGCATTGAATAAAAAACCTTTTTCAAAGAGGTTTAAAGGTGATTTATATTATTACTATTTCACCTTATTAAGAATCACATATTTTATGTCATTTTTCAAAAATGATAAATATTTTCAATTAGATATTCTTTACTATCTTTTTCTTTTCGTTTTTTTTTTTTTTTTTTCATATTCATTTCACAGGATCAGATTCGGAGCGCAATTTATCGGGGTGATTGTTACCCAGGTTTATATACTATACCGTGTATCGTTATTGTAGGTATGATTTTATACGCAATATATTTATAAGCGGTAAACATTTGCTTGAAAAACTAAACCCGAAACGGTTGAACGGGTGAACCTAGGTACATACATTGAACGCATGTATGTATTTATATAAAGCTTTGTACTGCATCGACACAACGAGCCTATTTTAGTAAAACGTCTGTTCAAATATATGCTTCGTCTACTGTTATGTACGGTTTCACTGAGTAATTTCTTTTGTATGTATAGGATATTTATATATACCCATAATAATATCAAAGTTTCAATTATAAATTCATTGAAGATAAAAAAGAAAAAAAATTACCATATCATCGTCCGCACGTAGATATAACGTACGTATATATACATCGAATCTAAATTATTATAGATGAAAAATAGAATGTGAAGACAAACTCTGAGCATTTGGCAAACAGCTGTACCTATTAAGAACAATAAGTTAAAAATAATTGTCAACTCTGTCCATTGTCCCGCGGTTGTCAAACGCGCAAGGTGTAAGGGAACTGCAAAGAGGTAATTACGACAAGGCAAATTGAACAATATATTGCATTGGGAACAATACAAGTAGGTACACGTACACGTACACTTCGAGTAAGAAATAAAAAAAAAAAAAAACAGAATGAATAGTTTAAAAATAATTTACACCACGTGCATGCAGGTTTCTATCTACGATGAAAAACGTCATCAATTATAATCGTGTTTTTGGCTATGCACTAGACACCGTATAGGTATAGTATAACGTAATAAACTCGGCATAACCGGTTAATAAATTACAGAGGATGATCTAGGAGGTGTTATTTTTGAAAATTTACTAATTAATTGCAGCTCAACTCTCGGCTTATATAGTCATAGGAATTTATCCCAAGTTTCTTGAATCTAATCAAGTTTGATGGAGATTCGAAAATTGGGCTCTGTGCAGGATATGCTTATATACGAATGGTTGGAGTGAAATAAAATAAATTCGTACAGGTATAAAGTGAACGATTGTTAAATATTTCCGAATTATTTAATACGATCTAAAAACGATTCTACACCTTTTTTATTTTGTTATTTTCTTTCTAATTAGACCGTCAAGGCCGCACGACCAACAGGTAAGCAACGACGCTACACATAATAAAACATGCTCACTGATCCAGAACTACAAAAATTACGGTAAATACAATACCGGCAATGCGAACAATGATATATATGTTCAGTAAAACGCTAGATTCATCAGACCGTGTGCTAAAATCGTGTAAAACCAGGCTCCAGATCGCGGCACCGATACCGCCACGGTATTCGAAATTCAAACCTCTCGAGATATCCAACCAGCTGGCTCATAGTCAGCTTTTTATTTTTTTATTTTCTTAATAGGTTCTCGGTTTACTCAAATTTCGGATATCTTGAACCTACAAGCAGCTGTATGTAGTCTAAAATAGTTTTATTACACGCGCTAATATTCCGGAAGTAAAAATATTATAGATTTGTAGACAATTCGCGAGAGATAAGACCGATATTTTTCAAACCTTATTAAGTGTACACGTCACATCCGCAAGCTTAATTGTGACACATATTTGAATGACTGATTAACGCGATTGTAAAATACGTACGTTTAAAAGTATATTAATATTTGGAGGGATATAGTACATATTGATAAAGAATACTCTCGCCTCTCGGGTTGTTTTTTGGTCTCAACTTTCTGTATAGTGTATAGGGAAGAATCCTGAGAAGGGAATCTACCACACGTATATATGCAGTATATCTCGGTCTTTCCGAGCGGCGGAACGGGTTTGAGGAAGAATGTCCGTCCGGGGCTGGTGGGTTTTTAACGCGTGCAGAATCAGAGTGAGACGGTCGAGAACGCTCGAGGGGAATGGGAATTCGTCGTATTCGTATCTACAGTGGCGATTCTCAGGCAACGAACCGACCGACCAACTAGCGAACCAAGCAGCCAGGCAGCAGGCGGGCTGCACGGTTACAAGAAAGCAAATACATACATATATATATATATATATATATATTCAAGTGGTTAAAATCGTTCGATAATATCGCGTTATTCCCCCCAAAAAAAAAATTAAAAAAAATTCAATATATATAAGATATAAGAATTGGCGTCGATTATCGAGAACGAAATCGAAATCATTTTGTTAAACGTCCAAGTGAACAAAAAATAATCCTTCAACGGCGAGGAAAACAATCTTTCATAACTAATATGACGATGCCTATTACCGGTACTCAAGTTTGCGTATACATATATATTTATGTATAATAGATATATACGGACACATAAATATATGTACGGTTTTACGTTCCACGAATAAGGAAGCGGGGCTAGGGGAGGCAAAGAGGAGAGTGAGTGAGTGAGTGAGTCCGCGAACGAGACGACGCGACCCGACCACTGACCGTTGATGCGAGTGATATCGAAGGCTTCGCTGTACTTTTATGTAAGCGTGCTACGGGCCGAGCGAGTATTATACGTATAAAGTAGTGTGCCTTCCTCGAGTAGGTATGTACGTGTAAAGCGGAACGTTCGACTGGATTGACCGCCTTTAAGTATTAGTGTTTTAACTCCTCGTATACGCGTACTATGTCTATATCTGTGACAATGAGCGCGTGTGCGCGAGTCGAGAGAGCTCCGTGAGCCAAGCCCAAGCATCAAAGGTGCGTCACGTACAAAAATATGCGTGGTGGACGACGCGACTGCGACTGCGACAGGGACAGAGACACCGGAACGTTCCCAGCTCCCGCAATTATAACGATGATATTATTATTATTATTATCATCATCATTCTTTTATACACGAGTAGTAATTTCGCTGACGATCAGAGAAAAGAGAATCTCACCGTTGGGTTATAGCGCGTAACTTAACGCACGTCGGATTAATTTTCAACTGTACGAAAAACGCGATGACTAGGATAGATAATCGTCGCCGATTAATTGTTGAATACGTATAACAATCGCACGCGCTGCTGATGCAATGTATTAATGCGGACATGAGCACATGAACGAGTAATCGACAGCGATCGAGATCGTACCTGATTGCAGGTCGAAAAAAAATTCCTTTCAGTTGTTTTCTATAATATAATTGATGAGAATTACCTTAGATTTTTCTTTCACCCGCGAAAGATGATCAATCGCTTCAAATGTCGTGTATCTCTCTGTCTTCCTTTCTAATTGTTGTATTTCTTTTTTTATTTCGTTAATATTTATTCCTCGCCGAATCTCACGTGTCAATGTAATGTGTAATAACAACTTATCAATGCGTTAATCTATTAAACTGGCGGTTCAAACATACATATATTCACACAGAAGAGACACTGCAGAAACGCAGTAAAACTTGAGAACAGCAGACAATTGCTTCGGCAGTGACCGGCTCCGCGCCACTTCGAAAACACACTCACTACTAAGAACGCGACAAACACGAACACGTCCGAAACGAACAACGGGTCCACACTTTCGGGCTTTACTTTACCACCGAACCGAATATCTCTGCCACCGCTCGCCCGCTCTCCTCTTCAACGACGTATGTATGTACGTACGTACGAAGGGCTTGGCTCGGCTGTGGGCACTGACTGCGACTGGCTAGTTGGATGGTTGGCTGGCTGGCAGTACTCACGATCAGTCGTTCCAGATTTTAACGCTATTGCTATAAGTATACGAGGCACGCCGGTTTAGCGTTGTAACCGTTGTCCACATCTATATGTCAGTTTTACCGGCCACGTCACTTCGCGTAGAATGAATATAATCGCAATCGCAATTGCAATCCCGTCCCGGTCCCGGTCTCGTCTCGTCCAGTTTTTTTTTTCAGGGAACGAAAGAATTAATCGACGGGTTTGAGACTGGAGGCTACATACTACATCTTTTTATATTTATATCGATATAACGTGGTAGCGGCCCACCTCCCCCCCTCCTCCTCCACCTCCTCTTCGTCTCGAATTTTATGCAGTTTGTTTGCGAGCGATACTCGGACGACCGGTCGTCGTCGTCTCTGTCTCGGGGCGTAATTCTTACCGTGGCGAACAAAGAAGACCTTTTTACTGACTGAGCCGCGGCCTGGGCTCTACGTCAGGCACTGTGGCGGCACACGCATACCGCCTGCCTGCCTGTGCCTTCCTTCCCAACACGCAATGTTCGTGTTGTAGGTTGGTATGTACCTTGAGTGCGAGGTCAATAGATGACGATGACAAGCAGCCGGTAGTAGTTATGTGATAATAATTTCTCGTTGATCTTGATCAGCTGTTTAATCTGACGATTTTATTTATTATTATCATTCATAAGCTCAATTCACTTCACCTATAGTAAAATATAATAAACTCACGTATAATTTTAAACGCCGAGGATTTATGCAGTTTCAAATATCTTTCCGAGGATTGAGAAAATTCTATATACACTTGTGATATTAAACTCGTTGAAAAAATCGTAAAAACACGCACGCACGCACACACACAGAACACTTTTCTACTCGTGTGTTTATATATGTAGATGTATATAGGTATGTGTATATTGTATGTATATATATATATATGTACAACGACCACGTGGTGGCACACTTGGAGAGCTAACACACGCGCACAGTTATCCACGTGCTCGATTACGCAACCTCGATTACTATATACCGGCGAAAATGAACGCGAAAAACCCCTCGAAATTAGCGAATATAACAACACCCGGTCTTTACTTCGTGTCTCTTCCCGAGTGTTGCATTGCACACACAAGATGGTCGCTCGCTCGGTTCGTTCGCTTCCCGTCCCCTGCCTGCCTGCCTGACTGCTTGGTTGCTTGGTTGGTTGCTTGCCTGCCTGCCTGCCTGCCTTGCTCGGGCCTCGGTTCCACCGTCGTGCTAGCGGCAGTTGGGCTCACCTCCCCGCGCCCTCTCCTCCGCCGCCCGTCCCTCCGCAGCCGTCGTCCCGGGTGTCCCCCCGTCGTTCCCCCCCTGCAGCCGTTTCCCTTCTCATTCGGTCTCTTCGGTCGCCTTGTTTCGATGTAGGTGACGGTATACCTATATTCGTGTTAAAGTGTGCGTTGGGTTAGTTCGCTGGCTCGTTGGCTCGCCGACTCGTCGCAGTGTGCGCCCTGTGTGATTTACGAATAAGGATTTGAAACTGATGAAAACATGAACGGGGATATTCTCATTCTCATTCTTAATCTTACGCCGATTAGATAGCTGGATCGTTACATATGCATAATTCGCCGTATCGTACGGATCGTAATTGAAGCAATTAACGGTTTGCCGACGAATTGCTGTAGAGTTTCGAGCTTTACCGCCTTTCTATTATACCGACATGCAATTTGTCATAGAATTCGATTCAAATACCCGATGAAATGTTTCACCGATACGTTACACGTGATGATATACGCGTCCTTTGACCACGAGGCGAGTGAATAACCATTCGAGGATCGGACTGCTGCAGGCATTATTAAAAATTCCTACCTTGCCGACGCGTCTCAGATCTCCATCCCCCACCAAATAGACCGCGGTTGTAGTTTATAAGAGTGTTTTAAATCGGCGTCGTAATAATTGGGACACTGTCAAGGTCAGTATTTTGTTAATCTTAACGCGGTCTGCTATCTCTGGCGCTTAACTCAAATATCGAATAAGTTACGAAGCTATAAGCTGGCGGATTGTGAGATGCCGATGCGGTGTAAACAGCAGCTGATTGCTAAAGAATTGATGATTTTTTTCTTTCAACTGCCCTTATCGTTAGCTGACGAAACTATGAGTTGGAATTCTAGACATATTATATCTGTACTAACTGTACGTCGATTGTTATCCCCACCAAAGGAACTTGGCGAATCTCGAAACGATTGCAATTTCCTAGATATTGCCGGTATGATCTAGAACCGTCCAAACTAACCGAATAGAGTTTATAGCGCGGCTATCCTCCGCTTCTAATCGTGGGAAGTGAAAGTGATGAGCCGTAGGTCACACTTCTTCCCGCAAACATGAACTGCAGAGTCGTCAGTTCGTTTATCTCTTTCTCTCTTCAATTTTCACGGAGATTTCGAATCTTTTAACCGATGGCCTCTTACAGATAATCGAATACCATTATATATCCGTTATAATATGTGTTGTGCCCTATACATATATACCTGTAGCTGGTTGTACGAGAGGGTCATAATCATTGCGCGTTCTCTATCCGATATTCAAGTTTCTATAGAGGTTTTTGACTATCCTCGCGATTTCACGCTGGGCATAGTTATAACACGATATCGTTCTTTAGCGAAACGCCCCACGCGACTTGATACCACGGACCCAAGCTACCCACCATCATCCCCGCTCGTTCAGGACGCCCGCACCTATAGCCGCTCGTCCCATTCCGTATTATACCTTTTGCTCAGCTCAACTCGGCTCGACTCGGCTTGGCTTGGTTTGCCCTGGCCTGGCCTGGGCTGTCTCCTCCGTCCACGTCGACCGTTGCTCTCCTCCCCTCCCCTCCCCTCCGCCCCGTCTCTCGTCCCTCTAATACCAATTCCCCTTTGCTTTGGATGGAACGCGCGACTCCGCGCTTCGAACCAACGGGTACTACATACACTAGTGCTTATTTCACACACACACAGAAACACACACACTCTTTCCGGGAGAGGCGCGCGCTAGCGATCTCTCTCTTTCTTCCTCGCTTTCTCGCTCTATTTCTCTTCTTTTTTTCTTCCTCTTTCTCTTTCTTTCTCGCTTTCGCGGTGAGGAGGGGCGCGCGTGTTCGCTCACACAACTCGCAAGCTTCGAGCCAGACCCTCTCCCGTTTCCCCCTTAGTGGGCCTCGCGGGGCGGCGGTGGCTCCCTATTACCCGTCGTCCCCCGCGCGGCGTAGCTAGCGAGCGTCACGACAGCCGCGATTATCTTTTGTCCGATCGTGCGGTGCGCGGTGCGCTGCCGACCTGCGCTAGTGTGTATACATATAGATATATGTATTCTTTCTTCTATCATATGCCTCTCTGCATCGCATGCATCCACGCACTGACGCGCTAGTGTTGGTACGTGACTAAATTCTTTCTTATGTATAATTTACACCCTGCTATTTGCGAAGGATAATTAAAAGTTCGAGGGTCAACGGGTGCAGGTTTATCTAAAAGTCTACCTGTAACCTGGTTGTAAACGTGAAAAAAAAATAAATTCAACATCTTTAATATAATAATCATTGACTATTGAAAATCATCCAAAGATTACGTCACAGGTCAACGATTTTTGTTACGATTGATAAGCGGTTCAAATTTCGACTCGATATATACATACGTATATATATCCGCAAGATATATCTCTATATGGTTATTTACTCTCTATTACACACTTTGTGGGCTATACCTCTATACATACATACTATATATATACGTACCGTTTACAACCGATCTTTATGTTTTATTCACGGCAACTCTCCTTCTCGCGTTTCGTATAATATCCTGCACGGTACATTTCTCCCTCTATAGGAGTTTCCCCGTAACGGACTGACATTTGCATTTCTGTTGTACGGTGTACTTATAGGTTTCTTTTCCTCGCAACATTTTCTGATTCTGGTATAATCTTTATTATAGAACTGTGCGGTCGCGATAGCTAGGGTGTTCTTTTTACGAGTCGGTAAATATACCTAAATTAGTATACACTGCCGTATAGGTACTTATCTGTACCTACTACTGCAGTAAATTCTCTCGTTGCCGCATTTATGTGTGTAACAGTAAAAAAAAAATAAAAAATTACCGAAATAGTAAGATATACACGAATATGTACATTATATAATAATATAGTTTTAAATGTATTTTCATATATAAATATATATACTATATAGATGAAGGTATAGGACATATAACGTTGAAAAAAAGATTTCTACCAGGAAGCGAAAAGCGATATTCGTATGTATATACTCTGGTTTACTCACATCGTGCCAAACCGAGTATGTATATTCATAGTCTTTTTTTCGTCTTTTTTTTTTCTCTTATATCTTTGGTTCAAGAATAGAAAAGGTCACTGCCACCGCGGGTATATATATATATATATGTATAAGTATATTATGTGTACCGAAGCGAGAAGTTGGACTAGGAGGAAGCCGATAATTGTACCACCTCCCAATCGTCTCCTAGATTTACAGAGGCATCTATTTTTTTTTTTTTTCACTTAACCTTGAATATATATATATATCTGTATGTATAACAAAGAATAAATAAATGAAAAAAAAACTAAAAATAAAATAAACCCTCACTTCCCAATATTCGATCCGTTGATCCAATTTCTGTAATCGATTCATGCAAAAATTATAATAAATAAAAATTTCCACGTGTATCCTTACGCCAAAAGTTTTCTTTTTTATTTTTCCTTCTCCTATCACTCACGTATATAACTAGGTGCAGGTATATATTATCATCGCCGAGATTTACGTTCCACACACGTTATATCATACAAGCTGAGTAAGTTATAACTGAATCGCTGCAGTAGCAAAGCAGCTCTGATCGGTCTCTAGCTGACGACAAAAGAGATTGGGAACCGTTTCAATGGAGGAGAGTTAGTGTCCACTGGTTATGGTCCATACTCCATGCCGCTTGCATACACGCTCTAATATCGTAACGAACACGCGTGCGTGCGTGCGTCACCCGTATAAACGGATATATATATATATATACACATATATACTATACTTATATTATACTATACACTATATACTATACCCGTACCTAGTATATATATGTATACACGTATGCCCACGTCTGTCGAGTCTACGCAGTGCGCCAAGCCAGCCCAGCGTAGCCTTTTAAGTTTTACGTGATCGTACAGTATCTATGTAATAGTTATGATATACATGTATATATACTATCTACGTGTCTATGTGTGTAACAACGTACGGCGAGCGGCTAAGCACGGCGGTACCTAACTGGATAATTCCTGGAAATCTTTGACACTATGTGATTCGTCGAGTGACGTGGTTAAGTGTTAACTAACGAGGCTTTTAATATACCTATTGAGTATATATAGGTAAATATAAGCGTGTAAAATTATATTTACTGTTCAGATGTATTACGGTTACCTATAGATTTTTTATACAAGGCTATGTATCACACCCGTATCTGTATAATATAAATTTTCGAAGATACTTTTACCCGACTGTGTTTTTCTGTTCTAATCTCTTCTATTCTTTTCTATCGATATAAATTTGCAGTTACGGTTCTGACGTTACCGAAACCTTTGATTGTTAATACGTAAATAGACTTTTTACTGTTTAAAATTACGCTTGAATTCGTAGAGGCTTCGCAGTACAAAGCACAACGCACTGGTAGGCTGTATAGACGATAATTATTACCAAACCCGAAACGTGAGGATCGATAAAGTGATATGTGGTGGAAGTATAACTATCGCGTGTCTCCTACTCCCGAAAGTATAATAATTCCATGAACTGTTGTCCCGATATAACACAACGTACTACTGTATACAATTATGATTCGTTTTTATCAACTACATGTATGATCACAGTTATATCCAACGAGGCGACACTTCGAATCACAGATACGCACAGGATACGCGGGATGAAATTTTACAAAAAGAACAAAAATAATAAAATACTTTTGATCAACTATACTCATTAGGATTATCGTTTTCGGATATAGAAAACTAATTACTTCCTTAAAATTCCGTTTCGATCGCATAATAATCAAGTTTATACAAACCTAAAACTATAACGACTGGCAGTTACTATATTCCTAGCTGATAGTCTATTTAATTAATATACATCTGCAAGGTCAAAAATAGTGTCGAAAATGAGGTTTTATCGAGACGATTTTAATCACTTCGAGTACGGGTGCTAGCAACTAATTCTGAGTCACGGCTGTACTTTATGAGGCGCAGAGAGCGCAGCCCTCTTTCTCTTTCCTCTTCTCCTCTACCCCGCCCCTCTCTGTCTGTCTATACGTATGTCTGTCTCAGTCTTTTCCCTCATCATTCTATCTCGCTTGTGCTGTTTCCGTCTCTCTTTCTCACACGCGATCCTTTAGCGAAAGAACGAGCCATAGTAGCCGGCAGCCCGGGGATAAGCATAATTCGACTATGTAAGGCCGTTCGTTCCTTAGTTCGTTCGTACGTTCAACGTTCAGCCGGCGGAGTTCGGTCGGTGCCACAGTAGTAATCGCGCGGCAAATAGAATAAATGGAAGAAAGTAGAGGCCAGAAATGGTTGAGATCGAGCGCTTACCGGCTACTATCGACCTGCAGGCACCCACCAAACCTTCTAAATAATATACATCGAGCTGCGAGTCGAACGTCATGCGCGGCAAATGGGCTGACGACTAGGGCGTCTCGCATCGCGGGGATATATTCTCTTCGTGGATAAAGTTTAAAAGATATGGCTTGTGGTTAGCGATAAGTCGTATAGAGAGAGAGAGAGAGAGAGACAGAGACACGAGAGAGAGAAAGAGTTATACTTTGATAGAATAACGAAATACCGTTGAGATCTTATTAAATTCCGCTAGCGATAAATAAATGGCGAAAGATTGTTCGCAGACTTTATGCTCTGAAGGTGGGTAATTTTCGAAGAGTATACCTTCTATACCTATATACGGTACGTCGACGAGCTGCAAATTACAACTTGCGTATACTGTATGCAGATTTTTTTATTTTATTTTATTTTATTTTATTTTTTGTTTTTTTTTTTTCTCTCTTTCTCTTTTTTCGAAGAGTCGTGGAATTCTACCAACTGGGAATTCGAGACTAAAACACGAAATAAAAGATGCCTTAAATACCAGAGGCCCAGGGCCGCCCTCTCCTTTAAAGTATGGGTAATGGGTATTATACCGTTACACGGTTCAACTGGTCACAAAACTCCCACAAATATTCAACCTCGAACTATGTATGTGTCCCGCATTTCTTAGATAGATATATAGGTACGTCAGTCAGTATATAATATAACAAATTATCAATTAGCTTTACGCGAAGTTCACACATCTCGGTTTAGTTACACATAATATAACGAGATAAGAAATTTGAAAAACTTAACAAAAAGTGAGAAAGATTAGGATTGAAATTCTGATCTTTTTATTTTATTTGAAAGTGAACATCGACGTAGGTATAATCTAAGTGATGAGAGTCGCCGTTTGACCATAAAGTACTTTTTCGAATACTCCAGAAGAGAGAAAAGTGGGGATAGAAACGTTATGCCTAGGCATGTCGGTTTCAAGTATATAAGGTAAAAAAATAAATAAAAAAGTAAACGCGTATAGAGAGAATAGGATGTGGCGTTCGTATCATAGTGGCTATGACTCATATATGAATTCGTAACTTGTTCTACAGGGGAATGTATATGAAGTTTACTATACATTCGCACATACATATGTATATAATCAGCGAAGAGTTAGGTCCCCCCCCTCCCCGCCCCCCGTTCGTCGACCATTTTTCCACCTGATGGCCGGGTCATAGCTGTTTGTCTCGAATGTACGGTTTTTTTTTTCTTCCTTTTTTCTTCTACATTCTTTTAAACCGTGATGCGAGTTTTTTTTCCTTCTTTCTTTTTTTTATCCCATTTGCACATAAGTTTAAGAATTAAATACCTATGTAATCGTATAATCGTTCTCTTTTCCAGATTTATTATTATCATATTTTAAGTATAGTTAGCGGAATTGGGACTGTACTGATTCAAATGAAATGATTTTTCAGGAATAGAGAGAAAAAAAAATCTACATCAGTTATCCGTATATCTGCGGTATAGTTTTGTATACCTATATCAGGTAAACTTAGAGATCATGATAATTATAATTTTATATATAATTATTTCTCGCTCAATACTGCAAATCGTCTTTTTGACCCAAATTTTTTTCATTCTAGTCTATGAAAGAATCGCAGATTTGATATCAGCGACGTACTACTTACCTTCTGAATAAACGCTTTAGCAGAATTATATACGAGCAATTAATCTTCCGCGGCTAAGAAACATTATGTACTATAACGTACATTTCACGGAGGTCCAATACCACTATATACAACCTATACGATATATGCGATAAACCGCCACGATTCATGCATCGATTTAGATTAACCGTTTGTAACTAATCGCATACAACAGGCTCCCTCACTTTTTTTTTTTTTTTTTTTTTCATTTTACATACACTCGATATACATACGCTGTACATACATATTACTATTTAGTTATCATTCATCTGCACGTTCGGACCTCGTAATACCGGTATAATAATAATAAGAAATATACCGAGCGACCCAGATATACGTGTGGGACGCGAAGGAGAGACCCGATCAATTCGAAGTTTCGTAATTGCCGGACCCTCATAGTCGTCGCCTACCTCTCCCCGTCCTAACTTTTTTACTCTCTCTTTCTCTTTCTCTCTTTCTCTCTCTCTCTCTCGCTATCTTCTTTCCTTCTCCTATCGGCAAAGCCGGCATACGCGAAAGTACGACAGCGACGAGCCGTTTGGACAGATCAGTTTGACGCAGGACCAAAAGGGATATAGTATACTGATACTGGTGTCTCTGAACCACCGCGAGCGAGAGGGGCAGGTGTTCTTGGACCTATAGGCTGAGGTACTGGCCGAGGGACAACACCGCTCCACGACGACGACGGCGCTTTGGGTTCGATCCGGTCCGGGGAAAGACAGCGTCGGTTCTCCCTCCGTCGCCTCCCTCCGACACCCCCGTCGCGGCGTTCGACGAAGGAAGGAACGCGAGTGGCCGGGCTTCGTTGCCCTTCTCTCATTCCCCCCCCCGCACAGCCCCTTGACCTCGTACCCCTCCGCGTCCTCATCCTCCGACGCTTCGTCGTCGTTTTACTCATCGTCGTCGTCGTCGTCGTTGTCGCAGCCGCCCCGCCCGTGAACTCGCTATACGACGCGGCCGGTACACTCTCGCATGATTGTGAGAAAAGTGGAGTGGAAAAAGAATAAAAGAGAGAAACAGAACGATAAAAATTATTATACGTATGTGTGTAGGTACGTTCGTACGCATGTATGTATATATACATGGCGTGTGATACCTTTTTCGAGAGAACGTGAACAAGCAAAAAAAAAAAAAAGGAAACAGGAAAAAAATAAAAATAAAAAAAAAAATTTTTAATCCCTACCTCATATATAAATCAATCCCACTTTTGCCCGCTTTAAATGGAAATATGAATTACCCCTTTCGCGATGTTTAAAATTTCAACGTAATTTAGTAAATGTAGTGGATATATGTATATGTAGGTGCAGATTATTAGGCTTTGTGTAAGCTTATTTTTAAGGGTTTATTTTCAACTTGACCTGAAATTTTTTTTTTTTCTTTTTATCATTAATTATTGGAGGAATTTGAGTAGAACTAATTTACAATGAGTATATACATAATTGAGAATTGATGATATATACTGTTTATTCGATAATATTTACATGGGTATTAGTCGCACTGACTATTCCAAAGAAAAACCGTTCCCGATCAGATTTGGAATGAAATATATTTGTCAACTGACCTAATAATTGCCCTAATTATATAGTTATAGTTCGGATTCATATGTATATATGTATACAGGTATATAAACGATGAAATAAAAAGACATAATAAATAACGTGTATAAAATTCGTTCGATTTTTAACAACTCGGTGATTGATGAATATGTACATAGAAAAGAATAAGATATAAAAGAAGAAAAGAAAAATGTATATATGTATAAAATATAGTGGTTGGGGTATATACGTATAGACATATAACCTGCACCGGTGATTTATGGGACGAATTTGACTCTTCACCGTCCCGTACGTGAATTTGGCGATGTAAAAAGTCTGATTTATCGCGTATCCCCTACTGCCGACAATTTTTTTACAGTTATATGTATGTATACCAATCTACGTGTAGCGACTGTTTCAGATGAGAAATAAGACAAGTATGATTTAGGAGTTTGGGGACAAGAGGTAGGTATGTGTAACGTTCTCGAAATACTATGTACATACATGTACCGCGACTATCGACTATACTCGGCTGCTATATGCATGGTCTGCAGTACCGAATCGTTTTCGTATAGCTTCCATTTTCTTATCTTAAAGTTTTATCGTTATACCTCGATTAACTAACCGATTATGCCTAATTAAGTACCTATTACTAATCTCTCTGGTCTAACCGGTAAAACGTCTACCAAACGAGTAAAGATTAAACGGTTATGTCATCGTTTCATGTGAGATCCAATTTACGCTCATCACCTGTAAGTAACACCCATGCGATTTAAAAAAGTGCAAAAAAAAAAAAACAAAAACGAAAATCATCGTAGGTAGGTACATATAAAGAAATTTCGTCTATAGTGAAAATTTTTTGGGTAAATCGAACTTTTTTATAGTTTTTTTTTTTTATTTCTTTATCTCGAGGGTACACGCCATCTATATAAAATGTATGAAATTTTTTACTGTAAATCGTATATGTATATATATCGTATAGTATATCCCCGATTTTCTATTTCATCTTATCGTACCGATCCGCTCGTAAAATGGCAATATAGACAAATATAAATATATAGATGTATCTATATACATATATACGTATGTGCATATATAGAAAGAAATGCGAGATATACCTGTACAGCTGTGTTGAAAAAAAAAATATCGAGAACTAGAAACTTTTGTCACTATATATATGTATATGTATATGTATACACCTATACCGACATCGCCTTCATTGTCATACGCCGCGGGGTTTGGATGGTTATTTGTGACCTGGACTCTACGGTACGGTGTGCGAGGAGGTTTTGTTCGGGGAGGGAGAAATCGAGGGGGAGGTTTCTCTCTTTCTCGCTCTCTCCACGCGTAGGGAACTCTATAAGCGAGCACTTTATTGATCTTCGTTTGAACCGCGGCTATGAACACTCGAAAGCTCGGATGGCATCGGATGACGCAGCCTGCACGACACAGCTTCCGGTTCTCTATTTCTCTCTCGATAACCATTCTCCATTAATTATCGAACGTATAATATTCATGAATTGACTAATTTTTGTTTCCACGGAGCGAGGAAGAGGCGGGACAAAAACTGAGGTCGATAACTCACCATTTTTATTTTTATCTTCCATTTTTATTGAAAAAAAAAAAAAAAAACATTTCTCTAGAAGTCACGTCAATTATCGTTTCATGAATATAGATCATCGAGACTGTATACGTAGATACCGAGAAATGCAAAAAAAAAAAAAAAAAAAAAAAAATTCAAAACATGCGAATGTATGAAGAACTTAATTGTCAAATCGATGAAAAGTTTTTACCGCATAAGAACATTCAAATCCGTTTGCCATATGTATAGTACCTACCTATCTCGCGTATGGTATGTATAAGCATGAATACCTATCGTATAGAGGAGAGAAAAATTTATGTACGAATTATAGAAAGATGAATCGGAGGGGTAAGCGCGAAACTGTGGATGTATATATGTATATAATACGTTTTACCCTACTATGCATACATCTATAATACAACGATCATGAGTATAAGGCACGCGTGTCTCGAGCTACGTAGGCTGTTATCAGCTGCTATTAATTTGTTTTCCCTGGCGTTTAGTCACCGCCATTCTCTCCCCACCTCATAATTCGCGTAGATTTTCACGCACGCTTCCCTCCCAACTTTCGGTACATTATTTATTACCCATACATATTAGGGTGACCGAAAATATTTTCCTAATGCACTGTCATTTTTTTTTTTTTCCAGTTTTGATACCGTAAACGATAAATGAACATTTATTTTTCGCAAAAACAATCCTCGTAGTTATATTTCATCACATTTTTTCACAAATCACGGTTCACGTGTTTCGCTACTTCGATCGAATCGGTTATATTCCACGAGGCTTGCAATTAGCTTATAACACTACAAACCCTATACGTATAGTCATATAGGTATATTGTATGTATTATTTTATTTTATGTGAGGCCTGGAGATCCGGGCACGCAGCCCCCTGTGTAGCGTGACTCTTTCTATAAACGTACCTATACACATTCGATACCTATACTCGTCGGAGAAGAAACACACCTGTACTTCACCGAGCGGTTCGTTGTATAGTTTTAACGACTCTCGACTTCCGGCTATTCGCCGTCTCTTACACGATTCTCATCCCCCCTTTCCCTCTCCCTCTCCATCTCTTTCTCGTTCTCTCTCGTTCTTATTCTCGAACGCTTCCGTCAAGCTCTATAACTAAATAAAACACCAGCGATGAGAAATATACGTGAAAAATAATCGAATTCTGTCTTTTCTATAGAAACGAACAATGTGTGTACATTCACGTGGCTAATTGATGCAAATTACCCACAGAAGTGTAAAGATCGAGTGAATTAACGGTAGTTATAATCCCGGGTGATTAGACGTGAAGCGGTAGAAAAATCATATTTCGCTACTTTCATATATATGCATACGTATACGTATAGTGAGATTTCTATAACAACCGCGTTTTGTACGCGCCGATGTATATTTACGTGCCGCATCATTCTCGCCACGTATGTATCTATGTCGTGGCCGGCTCAACCTGACTACATACTTTCCGTCGTTCGTTTGAATCATCTCGTTCTCTCTGTATGTACTATACTCGCATCACAAACACACTGCAGCAGTCGGAGCGAAAACTGGTTCGGCCTTTCGGCTTTGTCCTCTCGCCTCTCTTCTCGAATATATATGTACACGTATATATGTATATCTATACATTCATTTACTACCACTCTTTCTCGAAATAACTCTAAATAAAATTTTACATTAACTATCCATATACATACCTACGTACGCTATATGTGCATCGGCACCTTATTCTGCCTTTTCATTTTATTTATATTATTATTCAGAACTATACGCGGTCAGCATTAGTCTATATACCCACGTATATAGATACCTGAGCGGTGATACGTATGGGGAGATATCAGGGCATGTATATTATTATTATTATTATTATTATTATTATTATTATTATTATTATTATTATTATTATTATTATTATTATTATTATAGTTGTTACCAATCTTGCGCGCGGTGTATTATACATTCAGTACGTTGAATCTTTTTAGATCGAAAGCGTAGTTATATAGGTACAGGAGCGTCGTCCGAAACGCTAGCGACCCCGGCTACGAGGATGGCAGATGGCCGAAGCCAGGATTGATTCTTAAGGCCGTATCCCCTCCGTCCCTCTGTCCCTCCTGCCGCCGAATCATGGCCACGGCATCGCGGACCCTCTTCCCTCCGAATCGATTCCGTTTCTTGGTTCAAAGTTTTCAAAACTAACGGAGAAAACTTGAAGAATCGTTCGACGTCTTACCCCATAGCATGATATATATAGTTGCTATAGAGATTGATATATTTTTTGTATGTGGTACGGCCGTACCCTATCTGCGACCGCAAGTCTGATGTAAGAATAAAATATCTCGATATTACTGCGAATTAGCGTACGTGAAAATAATGAAAAATTTTTGTTCTTCGAGGATAACAGAAACAGAAGAAAAAAATGTATAACGAACGAAAGTAAAAGATAATAATATATTTGAAGCGATATTTTGAAAAACGAGTGTAAAGACTTTCTCAGATTGGTGATAATTGATTTATGGCGAATAACTATGAAGCAAAGAATTATGGGTATAATATTTCTCGACTTATTTAATATAGGGTTTCATCGTTTCAGCTCTTCCTCCGATCTCTAGCATCGTTGGTTAGCCTTAACGCGGTAGTTCTACTGCACATGCATATATGCATGTATACATCGTTGAGTTTGGATGGCGGTAGATATAATAAACTCGTATATTTTTCAGCAGCGTTAGTGAGACTCGCCCTGGCATGCCAGTTCGGTCTTTAGATGGGTCGCGACGACGACGACTTGTGCGAGGTTCTCTCTCCGCGAGTATTGAACGAACCTGAGCCTGGCAGGCAGGCAGGCTGGTAGAGGTGCGAGAGAAGCAGGACGGCTACGACGAGGAGGAAAAGAGAAAGAGAAAGAGAAAGAGAAAGAGAAAGAGAAAGAGAAAGAGAAAGAGAAAGAGAAAGAGAAAGAGAAAGAGAAAGAGAAAGAGAAAGAGAAAGAGAAAGAGAAAAGAGAAAGAGAAATAGGGATGGGGATGGGGGGGAAGGAAGGAAGGAGCGAGCCTCCTCCATGCGGCACGTTGAGAGAAGAGAAGAGTAGAGTAGAGAAGCGCCCAGCTATATCTCGCTGTCCTCATCCAACATCCAACATCCAACATCCAACGCTAAAGTCCTCTTCTCTGAAACGCGCGGCGCTATGGTATACACGAGCATCCCTCTTCTCCCAACCTCTGCACCCTCCCCACCTATTCCTCTACCCCCGGTCTAACTCTCCTCCGCCATCACCCGGGCAGCCCTCGTTCGCGGAGGCTTCGTGCCGTAGAGATTACTGTAGCAGGCCGAACGCGAAAAGAGACTCTAGCGATGTACGTTATATACGTTATACGTTATACCTAGAAGCGTATGTATGCATGTACATCTATCCATGGATGTATGAAGGTACCCGCCCGACTCGAGCGGACCAAGTACCAGCAGTAGTATGTTGCTGCGGGGGTAACGTTGATACGACGTATACGTATAATATGTATACAGGCATATATAAATACGTGCGTATTATACACTCTATACAGTCGGTAGGTATGCCTGCTTGCCCGGCTGGCTGCCTGCAGCCTCGAGTTTGGAAATCTGACAACGAGTAACGGCCGTGCCGCGAAACTACTATAATATCTACCCATAGACGGAGATTTGTTTAGTTGGTTTATTTTTACATTCGCGATATTATATTGTATGCGAAACTTTTGATAAATGGTCGCCGTGATATTTTCGTTTTCAGAAACCTATTGTACTCTTAACTTCCATCAAAATGACAAAAAAATATAATGTTGAGTTTTCGCAATTCTTAGACCAAAAATTAACATATCCGAAATAATGTAACGACGTATCGATACGAATCTTTGCGTATTTGAAATATTTTATCGCCTGCGCTCGAGGTTGAACCGCAATAATTTTCTATATAGCTATAAACATTATACTACGTATATACATATATAGAGAAAATAGAATGAAAATATTTTTCTAGATACGATTGTAGATAATATAATGAATCAGCTGTGTGTATGTATTACGCACATAGAACGCAATCAGAGATAAATTCTGCGGTTGGATTGACGTTAGCGATTACAAATGCTGCTATATATTCGTATATACACGTATATATGTGCGGTGTAACATGTACATACCGTATAAACTGAAACATATTATTCATATACTATACGATTATAATGCGTTGAATATTCGCTCCGAGTATAATTCCGTCCGTCAATCTGTTTATCGTCAAATTTCATTACGCGAGTCCATAGTACGTTACTGTAATATCTAATTTATGTATTTCGGTATCTACAACTATACTTAATTGTAGTGGTATACGCCGCTTCACGTAACGACGTATTATAATCATTAGAGAATTACGTATAATATGTATATCCAGACGGCAAAAGTAGGAAAAAAAATTTCATTGAATTTATTAGAAAGATTTAGCAATGAGAATTGAACGCGAAAATCTTGGTTTTTCAACTATTCACTAAAATCAATGCTTTTAAAATTCGCGTGTAATAAATCTGCGATATATATCTCTATTCTTTCTCGCAACAGGTTGCACTCAAATCCTTACATTTATCAGTCGTCAATATCACCACACGTAGAAATAAGAAAAATTCTATCATACATATATATTATGTACGACGAAGAATAAAGGCGTGACTATTGCATCGTTCTATAATATACTATAACATTCAAACCTCGTCTGAATTAATGGACGATAAAAATAATTCTACCTTATAGTAACGATTGGATACCCATACATAATACGTGCAGTATGTTCGTCGTAAAGAACGTAATGTTTTCGAGGATTTTTAGTGATAATGAAATACATTATCAACACTAATTGTTGGATAAATGGTTGGAATCTATAATCTATATCTATTAGGGTGGTTCTTATTTTGGGTATTTTTGAAATTCAATACAGACCCCCCCAAGAATCCTTCCGAATATATTTTTAAAAAATGCCTGTAAAGCTTGAGCCCTTAATATTAATATTAACACGTGCCTCAAAGCGACCAAAGTTTGAAATGCAAAATACATATGTATTTTTGTGCAGATCGATTGTATGAAAATTGTTATCTCACGAGATAATTGATCAAAAATTCTGAAACTTGGCTTAGTTGTTGCCAACAACAAGAGGTACAAAAAGGTATTTTTATTATATTTTTTCAAAAGAGAAAAAAAAAAAAAAAAAAATGTCATGTTCATAATTCTAAATTTTTTTTTTCAATGCATTTGGAAAGATTTTTGGTGGCGTCTGTATTAAATTTCAAGACTACCCAAAATAAGAACCACCCTAATATCTATACAGGAAGAGAATATAAAAGTATATATATATGAGGTGTTGTTTAAACGTATGCAAATGTGTTTCAAGTACATCAAACTTATTTACACAAAGTATGTACGATAAGACGGTCGGTGACCTTACGCCCCGTCATTCTCTCCCTCCCTGCTTCCCTTCCATGCATTATAGGCTCGTACATACATACGACTACGTGAATTATTCTCAACAAACGTGAGCTATGCTGTACCGACGATGACTATAATATACCGACAGGGAAATAAATGTGAAGATATAGCTAGCTGGGTTTCCCACTATATGCCTACAGTCTCTTAAGGCACACTTACACGTTTCGTACACACCGTATAGGTATAATGCATATAGGTATAAATACGTATTATCTTTCTTCAAACAAGTTGAAAACCCTACGCGTATATTGTTTGTCGAACAATTGTAGGTATTCATAGTTCTGTGTATTACTAACGTTACAAATAGTTATATACCCGTATCTATCATGGCGACTATAATAACGCGTAAACCGCAATTTGTCACGCGAAAATCGCGGCTTAGATGTTGCAGTAAGTAATGATAATAATATTGAAGGACGTACTTATACGCGTCAAATACGTTCAATAAGGATATACACGCGATATCAATCATCCTTAAATATTCACTCGCATGGGATTTTGAAATTTATGGATTTAATTCAACAATTCAATAATTATCTATACAAGTAAATATACTCAACAGCTATATAATAGAGAAACTCTAAATAATACGCTCCGGTATCTACAGTAAGATATTCTTACCGAGCGGATGAAACCTCGTGTCGAAAAGGGTCTCAAACCTTTCAGGTTTAAGGGTTCTTGTCTTGCAGATGGCGTCGGGGATTTATATAGGGATGAACGAATAGGAGGTATAGCGAGAAAATAAGAGAGGAAAAGAGAAAAGGATCAGGGCGATGGGGATGCGGCTGAATATTGCTGCATGTAACTATATTATTAAATATAATCATGCATGTATACAGGATCGCAAGAATTTTCAGTGGAACTTCTTTCCCACTCGCGTGTTAGAGTTTTGTACAAATGTTCGTTTTTTTTTTTGTTTTTTTTTTTATCGACCTTTTGTTTTTTTTGGGTTATTATAATCATCTGGTAACGTACTTACTACTCAATGATTAAAAATTCAAAGACTTTGCGGTAGTAAGATGATTAAAAGGTACTTAATATACCGCGTACTGTTATATAGATATTTTTTGAGATTTATTAAAAACTTTTAAGTTGAACTTGAATGTTTACTTTGAACTTGAAAAATGATGCTACATTCTTAAATACTTGAACGGAATATATATACATACATATATACATATGTAGGTATGCGGATGTATACACGTAAATGAGAATTACAATCTCTAATTAACGCATACCTCGGAATTACCGCGTGAGAATTTCTAATGTGAACTGGTTTTAGTATTAAAAAAAAGAGACGGTAAATTTGTCACCCAATCTTTCCAAGAATCTATGTTCCTATTTTTGTTTTCTTCTTTTTCGTTTTTCATTTTTTTTTTTTTTTTGTCTTTCTCTTTTTCTCCGTATTTAAAATTTACTCCGATGAGGTACCTATATATAATATAGACACGGAATATTAGTTTGCGGGTAAAACGTTTGCGGTAATGAAATAATACGTATATATATAATATTACACGAGAATTATACGTATACCTTATACCTATATATACACGGGTTTTTACGAAAGTCGACCTTTGATCCATTTCGTATGAATTATTTCATCAAATTATTACTCGACAATAAAATAATCATTCGAATCACAATTCATAATAAATTTGAGACGGGATATATATCTTTTTTTCCTCGACGTTTAATGCATATATGTATGATAAATTGATTTCCCTCGGCACGAGCTCCTGTCACCTTTTCATTTTCATTTTCATTTTTATTATTATTTCAAACTATACAGTAATGTAATTCTTTGGGAATTCAATTGACAAGAGGTGACATGATGATTACAATACGCAAAAATACCGTAATTCAGAATAAATTGCGATCCTTATTGATTCATCTTTTCATGCATGATAACTTTTCTACATGAATTTTATGATAATTATGAAACAGCGTTGAATACAAGTCAGCAATAAACTACAGCCTCTAAACTATACGCAAATAGTATATTATACCTATAGCTTCTATTCATTATTTAAGCTATGAATATTACTGAATGAAGTTTCGAAATAAATCTCAAACTCTAGCTAGCTATATCGTATAAAGCAATATGTATAATATGAACATGCGTTTATCTTTCGAGTATATATTCGGTCTTCATTGACAATGTGTAAAGAAATTAAAAAATGCAGAAAAAAAAAATATATATATCCCCTCACATATCCAGCTGAATAAATTTCAGATTTATTATTACTCACCCGCGGTTTTGTTGAGAATATTCTCTCTCTATACAAATCGGGATGTACAAGAAATACATTCACGCGGTTATACCATATATAATAGCACGTGATATTTGACAATTATTGCTTAGATTGATGTTTTATAAAATATGTACATATCCGCGTTGGCTAGAAAGCGACCGAACACCGGTGTCGGAATGATGACTAATCGCATAATAAATATTAGCCCAAAAAATGTAGCGTAGATCCGTGTGTTTAAAATTACGAGTATAAATTACGTTTTAATATACACGTGAGAGTATCTCTTTTATGTGGATGATGTATCGAAGTTATTCGTGAATAATTGACAAGATTGACGGAAGGTATCTATTAACGGTGCGAAATAATCAAGAAAAGAAATTGTTTACGGTTAGGCATCTATATAATATACAATAAGTACATATATCCATGTTATGCAAATGGCGTCATCGCGCGAACGAGAACTGCTGCTTGCTGCAACGACCGCGACCGTAATCGATACTATTTACGAGTAATGAGATAGGCACATTATTTCTCGTCGTATTAATTTTCGAGAAAAACCTCATTTCAGAAAATTAGTAGTGCTAGTAGGAGTAGGAGTAGTAGTAATTGTAGTAGTAGTGGTGATGGTGGTCGGCGTAGCTTAAATCTGCATACCTATTTACATAGACAAGTAATTTACCTCTAATTAATTCTCAAGTTCAAACCACGCGCCCGGAAAACGAAGTTTCCTTGACCTCTGTAATAAAATCATTGCTACTCTTCCCACTCCACTGAATATTCCCTTTGTAGATCTCTTAAACGTTACACGATGTCATCATTCATTAATAACAATGTGTATTATCTTCGTTCGATTCGGAATTATTTTCGAAAACCTTATTAATATTTCTCATCGACAATCTAAGCAGCTATAACTATTTTTAAATCATTTATCTAGCCAGCTTCGAGTCTGAAGTTTTTTTTTTTTTTTTCAAGCTGCGCATGCAGAAACCCGTAACGGTAAAAACGACCTACCTAGCTACTAGGGTACAATGGTAGATCTCGTTTCTAAATATCGTGGCATTCGTAAGAAGTTATGAATGCCCATGGAATTTAGCCTCAAGTTTTCACAACGTCGCATTTCAGTAGCTGCATTGTTAATATCATTTCGTATTTCTTACCTTTACGTTCTAAGAGGGACCCCCGGAAAGCGATCGTCTTTTGTTCGCAGGATGGTTGGAGTAACTGCAGCGTTACGTTTAGACGAAAGTAAAGTTTCTTTCGGCTTGTTAAGAGATGACCACAGAAACAGTTGACGTTTTATTATGATCTAATATTCACCGCAGTAACACATGAAAATAATTTTTAAAATAATTCTTTTGACACGGTTTTATCATCAAGTAAAAGAAATTGTTGTTTATTACATTGTTTAGGGATTAATAATCATCGAGATTCACTTTTTATCTAAGCTATTTTTATTTGTTATTTTTTTATGAATTTCATGAAATATATTAGCCACGTATACATTTTGCGTACGTATATGTATGTATGTATGTAGTACCTACACCGGTGTCACGGGACGTGTTCGAGATCCCTTAAGAGCCCATTTCGATCAATACTAATTCGAAGTAAACAAACGATGAATTTCAGCCTATACGCGATCGAGAAATAAAGTGATCAACTTTCAATGATTATGAGTTTACGAATTGGTTTATTTATTTATTCATTACTTATTTTATTAATAATATGTAGCCAATAAATCACAACGCCAGCGATCGCGTCGTTGATTCGAACGTATATTTAATGAATCAGATGATAACAGGTAGAGTCGCGATTAAATACCGATTGAATAATCCCGGTGGACGATATTCGTTGACTAATCAATCAGCTCAGTGCCTTATTCGAATCGTGGTATGCTGCGCGTTTTATTTATTATTTTTTTTTTTCTTTACCTTCTTTACGTACGTTGTTTTGTTTATAAATAAAACATTACGGCCGGAGTAATATTGACGATGACATTATCGGGCCACGGAGTTGAGGGAATATTTTAAATTATGATAAGACGATTACTTTTTTTATCTTCTAACCGTAAGTTAATTTACACAGAATTTTCTAAATCACTCAATTCATTTACCAGCTAATAACAAAAATTATCAACTCACAAAAGATGAATTATCCACAAACTAATACACTATTAAATCGACACAACCACTTCGTAACTATAGATATCGGCGCAGCTCGTCATTCTAACATTCACTGCTTCGAATATTCTACGTATTCCTATTCTTCTTTATTTCTTTCCTTTTATGTATTTTAAATATAACCGAATTTTTCAACTCTGACGCCCGCGTTTTCCCTGAGCTACGATCCGTCCGCTTCGGGTGCCACTAAGGGAATGAGTCGGTAGCGCTCGCCGCGTTTTCGTCACGAACTAACAATCCCTTACTCCTGTAAAACCGAAGCTTATTTTTTTTTAATACCAGTGCCGGCTCGAAGATAAAGGGCCCTTGATTGACAAGTAAAAACACTGCGGATTTTACCATGAAAAATATGAAACAGATATCGCCATGATTTATTACACATTTCACTCATAATTAAAGATAAGATTGAATCATTCTGAGATATTAATTCAAGTTTTTTGTAATTAATTTACACCCTCTGTATGCAGGATGAGTGTTGATTTTCTTATGACCGTTCTTTCTTTCTTTTTTTCATTTGATTTGGTTCGATTTACGATTAGAATGCCGGACCGGTTTGATACGTTCGTACCACAGGCTAAACGAATACTGCAGGAAAATATTCTGCGAGCCTAGTAACGCGATCTGTAGGAATGAATTCGGTAGTTTTGAATACTTTATTTGAAACATAATTGCAAGTTGTATGAAATAGGAAATATTATTGTAATGTGGATATTATGGATTTGATTCGTTATAAAATTACTGTTATTATCGTAATATTATTTTACACAGCATAATTTAATCATCCTCATTTTCGTACTTGAGGTTAGTTACTTTTACTACTCAAAACATTCTTATCGGCAGTAAGTAACAAGAAGATAAAGCTGTACGTCTGATTTTTATTATCGACCGATCGTGGTCTAGTACTGAAAGGAGGCACCCGTTCACAGTAGCAGTACACTCGGGCTATTACTGGGAAATAAATAATTATCAAAACGTAGTCATTTCCTTGATTTGTTTGTTTGCCTATTTTCGCAGATAAAGTGATCCACGGCGTGCTCGACTTAAACTGAAAACTCGATTGTGCAACAGTGATAATAATCTCTTGATCGTCGTATTTTACTGATATTAAATATGAATATATCGCAAATACAACAACCAGGCCAAATGGGGTTAGGACCAATGCCTCAAACTAACCCCCAAATACCACAAGCTCAGCAGCAACAGCAGCAGCAGCAGCAGCAGCAGCAGCAACAACAGCAACAACAGCAACAACAACAGCAACAGCAGCAACAACAGCAACAGCAGCAGCAACAACAACAGCAGCAGCAACACACACAAGAGAAACTAGACAATATTTCGAAAGTAAAATCTCTAGTCGGTCCGCTCAGAGAGTCGCTTGCTATCGCTTTGAAAACAGCTGCGTCAACACTTCATCAAAATAGCCTCGTTGATGTTGGTACTTACAAGGGTAGCGACGTCCAAGGGCAGTACAGATTTGACAAAAACACAGAAGAGTTTTATTCCATTTGTGATCAGATAGAATTACACTTGAAAACTTCAATCGAATGTTTGTCACAAAATTCCAGTTCTGTAAGATATCTTCCGATATCCGTCGCACCTACTCGGACAGAGGCTGTCTCTGGACAAGATGGACCAGTTCTTACTTATCCACAGTTTCTAATGACTGTGAGATCCCAAGTATCGTATGCCAAGGATATTCACGATACTTTGATATCTGCTGCTCATACCTTAACTCCTGGAGAATGAGATTAGAGTTTGAGTATTTTTATCCTTTGTGAAATGAACAATATTCGGTTTTGCATACTAAACTTTATAACTTTACAAATCTCATTTAGCAGTACAGTTTCATTTTTCAGTATATTCTCATGTGAATTTTAATTAGTATTAGGATGGTTTACTCATTGTAATGCTCGTTCGTTGTACTGCTGATCGATGGTATAATCGTTTAAAAACAATTTGTAACATCCATTTTCTTTGACTTGGAGAATTGTTGTGTTCTGAGATAATAGGATTGCAAATAAATAAAATAATGATAGTGTAGGTTTATATTAGTGTTGGTTTTTTTCTGGTAAATCATGGCCCTTGATTGATTTTATTAGAATCACAAAATGTGTATTGTTGGTTTATATTCATCATTCTCTTTCATTTTCGAAATTAAGTTATGTTGTAAATAGTCATACTCAATAAATGAGAAAAATAATACGTCATTATTACCCAATTAATTTCTAATATTACCTGCATGTAAAGAATGACTTTCATACAAATTCAATCTTCATAGAACTTGCCGAATAATCTGGAATATCGATTCTGATAGATACATAATTTTCTTTCTATCATGATTTTTTTGTATATGTTCATTGGCATACAATCTTCCGATTTTTGCCTATAGTATATTCACAATTTTGAATTATCGTATTAAGATTGAGATTGGAAAGAAAATAGGTATGCTTTTAACAACGAATAATATCTTTATTGTATATACACAATTCTATTAACAGAGTCCAAAAGTATTTTACTTTTGACAAAAAATTGATCCACCTTCAAGAATTCATTGCAATAAATACCTTACATTCAATCACAAATAATTATCATTTACATTGAATTCATTAGTATAATTTTCAATGACTAATAGAAGTAATAAAATCTAAAATTTTATAAGAATTTAACATTTTTGAAAATTTTGATTCACCTCGGCACAAATTTATTTAATTATATAGAACCCCAGAGGTCGTCAAATCAACCGATGGTAATTAAAGCAGTGTTTGATCCGGAAAAAATTGGCGCTAAAATTTGTCGATTTATATCAAGATTGAATTGTACAATAAATTTTTTCTGCAATTACGTATATTATTTCGAACAAATACTATACGGAGAATTATATTAGAGAAATTCTGCTGCAACGAAGAGTATCCGCCCGAGTCTGACGCCGATGAATAAATGCCGAGGATCGTTGGTCAATGATGACTAGCCGAACTAAAATCCAGGGGAACAACAGTAGTTCAAGAGGCTCGAAGTTTTCGTTTCAATCGTCTGCGTTGACTACAACAAATATTTCTCATTAAATGCCGATAATGAGGGAACGGGCCTGGATGCCAATGTAATTCAAACATACCTACCCACTTATCAAGGACAGGAAAACAGATAAAATCAGTTTCTTTTTAAATAATGATAGACATAAAATACATACTGGAGTCGCGTAATTTTGCAGTGGTAGATGATTGAGGTGACTGCAGACATCAGCTCGAAAAAGTGCCGCTATGCACTGTTGTTCCTATTTTTTGAAATTTTATTTGTTGTTCTTGATAATATGAAAATATATTTTCGTACATTTTTTAGCACCTTAGTCGTCTTTCTCATCAGAGCTGACAATGAGATTCATTTATTGCAATTTATAATATTGAAAGCATGACGAACGTGAGAAACTGTGGAGATTGGTATAAGGAAGGCTGATAATGCGATTGGTGCAGCAATTTATAATTATATAACGATCGCAGTCTGATGTAAGGGTTCCACATTACCCTGATTTCCGCTAACACTTTCTAATGGATGAGATCGATAAAAAAAAGTGATTTAGAGAAAAAGAAAGAGAGAAAGATAAAAAGACAGAGAGAGAAAGAAAAAGTAATAAAAATTTTAACTTCAGAGATATAAAACAAATTTTAATGTCTCATTATATATGTGTATTTTTGTCTCTAAATTTTAACAAAATTTTCTCTGGATTGTTAGGTATATTCGAAGGGGGCGACAAAATGTAGACATAAGCATAATGTAATAATCAATAATATTATGCGATAGTAATTAACGTGTATACAATTAATTAATAATTATTGATAATAACTAATTGTTAGTTTAATCGTAATCATCTCAACAAGTCATTGCGTCAAAATCTGCCCAATTATTATGCAGTTAATTTTATCGCGTTAATTTTTGTAACAATATACAAAAATAACATTCACAGATAGTATATAGTTATATAATTAGTTTATCAACAAATTATCTTACGATATTATTACTTCCTTGAATATGGGCAGATTTTCTGTAAAAATCCACAATGCAATAATTCTAAAAACCTTAATCGTTTAATCAAGAGGCTACTTTCAAATATAACGTATATATCTAAAAATTAATAAGAATTATTTAATAAAACGAATTTAATACAATATATATATGTATATATATAAATATGTACTGTGTGTGTTTCTTCGTGTGTGTGTGTGTCATTATCTGTATACGTATATTACTGTATATATGTATATATATATTATATATATTTGTAAAAAAAAATTAAATAAATAACCAATATATTACATCGTATCAAGTACATTTTTTGTTATTTTTCCATCGCTAATTGCTAATTTTCATTAAACATTCGTTCATGAATGTAAATCAATTAAAATAATGCTTTAATTGCAGTTGTTGTTTTTGTTTTTGTTGTCGTTGAAAACAGAATGGCGAGATTTGAAATATCATATTCGAGAAGATGTGTCTGAACAACACGCAATTGATAATCACGCGAATTACGACGAACCGACAATATATTCCTTAGATTGCCATTATATCTACTCACGTCTTGTCACGTGGAAATAGGGAAAATGGGAAAATTCAAAATTGGATCACGCGAAGCTCGTTGTCAGTTGAGGTCAGGATCAGTACGTTAATAGTAGTAGATTTATATCTACCGTAATTTTTTATTTTTCTTTTTTTTATATATTTTATCCCCGTTATTCATCCAAAGCAAAGCTTACCTGCTTACCGGAAGTCAGTGGGTCGTATAGGTGTGTCACTATAAATGACTAGACAATATTTAAGATAATATCTAATAGTCCTAGCATTTAAAGACGTCCTTGGGCCCTACCGTATGGTGATGGTCACGCGTATTTACTTACAATTTACTATAATTTCAGTTCCAGTTTCGTTGCAAATTGTCTGCACGTAGTCATTTTATATGAGGAGCCAGTGTAGAGGGATTGCGTGAGAATGGGGTATAGATTGGTTGGAGCCATTGATCTATTGAATTTTAATTTTTTTGTTTTTTTTGTTTTCGTTTTCTTTTTTTTCTTCTTTTTTTTCAAGACCAACACGCACGAATTGTGGCCGTGTGAAATATAAAATGAGTAAAATACGTTACGAGAGATATTTGAAAGTGTAATTACGGCTAATTAACTTGAGGCGTTGTTGCAGCTGCAGTGTCAAAAGAAATTTGTATTAAATGTCTCGATACCGTTTTACAATCTAATGTAATTAGGAAAAAAAAAAAGTTAAAAAAAAAAAAGCTAAAAAAATCAGTCTAAACATGACCAACAAAACTATACCTATATAGGTAAAGCTATATAAAGATGCTAAAAAACAAGGCATTTATTAACAATTAATATTATGCTGATATTATCCTATGATTAAAACCCCAGAAATTCATATACCATACCTACTAAAGTTCGCGTACATAACATTCTTTCAATGTAATATTCAAATTCTTTAATGTTTATGTATGTTCATGTTCAGTTCATATCAATGATCTCTTATTGGGTGCGTGCACATCTAGTAACCTTACAGTTGGATAGATATATTATATATCTATTATATATAACGCTTTTACGAAATATTATTATTATTATTATTAATATTATTATTATTAATATTATTATTATTATTATTATTATTATTATTATTATTATTATTATTCTCTTTCGTTTTTTTTTTTCTTCTCATTTTCAATGAATCTACAAGTGTGTGTATGTAAAATTCTTCGATAAATGTGATTTTTATTTTAGTTTCTTATTTATTTATTTATTTTATTTTATTTAATTTTTTTCTTCTCCTCCGATCTTGTCTATGTATATTTACAAAAGCGATTTTTTTATTTTTTATTTTCAACCCTAATAAATACGACGCATCTCCACTTTGTTATATAATATTAATTGTATATATTACTGTATGGGTCAGAATTATAGCTCGATAATCAGTTGTCATCAATTACTGTACGGTTAATAGAAAATTCAATTTTCAGACGATATATTACCTTAAATTTTTAGATACGTACATCATAGTTACGATATTACATTTTTCCTCTTTTAAAGAATCCAATGTAGTATCTGGTAAGAAAGTCGCGTAACATCTTAGATGAAATTTGAACATAATTATTTGATAAGTTATCTGGTTATACTTATTTACACATCTCATTACGTCATCAAGCGACGAACCGAACCGAACAGAATTTGAATTAATTATATATATATATATATTATTCATGAAATTTATTTGACGTACTAAAATTTTTGACAACTGTTTACGGAATATTTATTCTATATAATGTATATGAAAAGACTTTACGAGAACATGACGTATATACGCGTTTCGTCCTGTACGTTGAAATTGAAAGCATCGATTTATACTATGATTATACCTACAAACATTTTTGAATAAAAATGATAACACATAGCTGGGATAAAAGATGAATAAAATAATTTTTATCTGTATATGAATAAGTTTCCGAGGAAAGAAATTATCAAAATTATACTCAAATTGATACAGATTCAAAAGGCCAACTCTGTTCACTGGTAAACGTACAGGAAATTATTAATTTTCTTGTTCCAACAAAGTCTTTTAGAAGTTTATAGCACTATTTTCAAAAGCGCTGATTTTCACCAGAACGAATTATACTCTTATAATATTATATATGTAAGTAATAAATGTATCTCCAAACGTCAGAACAGCATACTTTGTTAAAAATACATACACATATTTTATATATATATATATATTTTTTTTTTTTATTATTCAATATTTACTTTCTATTTTATATTAATGGTACTGTAATATTATGTGTTTGTTTGTGTCCGTGTTTTCATTTTTTTTTTTTCTCGTTTCAATATTTTTTTCATCTCATTTTTTTTTTTTTGGGGGGATTTTTTCTGTATTTTTTTTTCTTTATTAATTCGATAAAAATTTCTCATAGGGTGAAGGTAAAAATTTGTGTGACACGTGAATTTGTTCGTGACAACGGTACGGTGATAAAATAAAGAATATTATTATTATAATATGTATAATACGGCAAGTGAAGTCACAGAGTAAGTAAATATAATATAACAATTATTATATTAAACGCGTTGCAATCAAGAAAAAGAAGAAAAAAAAAAAACAAAATGTTTTACAATTTAACTTTCACAATAGAGGTACATTAACGACGTAATTGAACAGCACCAAGTTCTCCTATAACCGCACGGTACGCGACCTTTACAACAATAAATTATTCAATTCACAGCTACCTACTTCGCGCAAGGCGTAGGTGGGGATACAAACTCGATGTCCAGCAACAATTTTATCACACAACGTCGCGTTTTAATATCATAGATCAAGTTGAGGTGAAGCGTTTTCGTTACGATCAAAATATACGAACTGTGGAAGTTGTATAACGTTTAAATTCTTAGTTTCTCGCCACTTCTATACACTATTCACTTCACCTTGACTGGATAGTCTCAAATATCATGAGTTTTACTCTTTATTTACAGAAATTAAGATATCAGCTGTAATACGTGGGTTTCCTTATTACATTACCTATACATATATAATATTTATTTGAAAAATATTAGATTTATCGACAAGTCACGTTGGTATCCCGACCTGGCGCTCTTTATGCAATCTCAAATATTTAATCAATTTTATTTTCTATAAATTATAGTGTAAATAATTACCTTTTATTTATCAACGCGCTCATATACTATATTACCTGCTATAGTTTTTCTCCGGGTCTGTGTAACTATAATCATTTTACTATATGCAGCAATATAACGATTGATAGTAACCATATATATTGAAATTTCAATCAATCGACTGCATTTAGCGTATTTATTTATTTATTTTTTCTTTTGTACTAACAGTGTGATACCCTGCTCAAGTAAAATTCCGTAAAACATTTTACGGATTTACTTTCGATTAAAATTAATCGATCCAAAAAAATGTTCATTCTCATTATAAACTTTAATCCTCAAAACGGCAAGAAAATCAATTAACTGGTTCAGCTGCACACGGGATTACGATTTGATCTCGGATTTGATATACCTCTTTACAATCATCAAGGACATGAATTATTTAGTTTTTGTAATATTATATTTCAGTGATCAACATTATTTATATACCTTAATAAGCATATAATTCGTACAGCTACACATTGCATTTTAATGAAAACATGAAAACGAAAATTCTGTTTATATTTTATTAATCAGTGAATTCCAAAAGATAATTTCCCCATATTCTGCTCGTATTCTGACGACGCGTAACGCGTTGGACCAACAGGCGCAAAAATAATAAATTTTCATTGAAAATTATAAAACGTCGATGTCCGGGCTTCATTTGCTTGATAAAAGAATGATTTTTAATGTGAAAGAAAAAGGAAAAAAAAATCTATATGTAATTTCAAAGAAACGTATGTACTGCTAAAGATTCAACTGCATATTCGTAAGTTATACCAATGCTAAATACATATCGCACGTGTCTTTAATAGGCAATTAGGGAGCGTTAATTTGTCGTTTTCATGATCTTAAATGCTCGTCGAGACGTCAGTGATTGCGGCCTGTATTGTGTATCGCGTTGATAAGGAATTTTTTTCAATTTTTTTCCTCAAGTCAATAATTGATGATAATTATTTTACTGCGAACTTGTATACCTATACCAATGAATAAATGAATCGTGGCTATTATATAGACACACAACGCAAGGTTATAACTTTATAGCAGCCTGAAATATTCTTGAGTATATACTTTTATATTTTTCTTATATAGTTTACCTAGTTTTTTGAATACTCTTTATGATTTTCTAATTTTTTTTTTCCCCTTAAGAATCCGCTCATTTATTTTATCCATTATGTGTAAATTTGCAAAGCAGAGAGCTCAGCGGCGTTGGGAATATTATAGGACTGACTGACAGAGAGAACGAATTTTACCTTTCTTCTTCTTCGTTTTTTTTTTTTAATTAGTGAATTATTTAATTTATAGATCAACGAAGAGAGAGGATCCGCGAAAGCTGCAGGGTTTTCTGTTAGATAACGCAGCTCAGTCACCGTTTTTATTATCACAATCAAGTCTTTACGTAACGTCCATATGGCCATGCGTCCCGCGAAACCCAATTCTATATACGCACTTTTCTCAATTTTAAATTTATTAAAATGTTCTATGAATTTTCATTCTTTTTTTTTTTGTTTTATCATTATGATTTTTTTTTCGTTTTTTTTTTTTTTTTTTTTTTTTGTTTTTCGATTTTAATTAAATTTTCTCAATATAAGGCGCCCGCAACAGTCTCACAAGTATCATCAGTTCTTGTATCAACAATGAATTTTCTAAACATTAAAGGCTGAATACATGCATATTATAATTTATATATTTATATGTATAATATATTACGAATTATCAACGAAATCGTCAATTTTTTTTTTTTCTTAAATAACGACAATTATTATTGACAATCGTTACTTTATACACGATGCTAAATTACGTACGTATATATATATATATATATATATATATATATATTATATATTTAATAAGCGCAGTGATAATATCACCTACGCATTTCTATGTATGTATGAAAATCTCGAATCAACGAGATAAACAAGACAGATTTTTTGTTTTTTGTGTGTGTTTTTTTTTAAGAAATAGGTATACTACATATTTAATTCAATTATGTATGTAGCGTATTATACGGTGACGACAGTATTGTCAGATGCGAATTTAATTTTCATGAGGTGCAGAATATATATATAGGTATGTTATAAACTCGAAGCTTTTTCACTAAAAAATATCTCTTTCTTTCCTATGTATATTAAAAATATATCTATATATCTACGATATAGGGTATAACGAATGAAGCGTCGAAGTGCCTAATAACGATAAACATAAATCACGAAAGTGATAAATTTACGTAGATAGTGTAATAAGATGTTGGATCAAGCCAACACGCGTGTAGTAAATAACTATATTGTCGAGAAAAAAAACTATCCGACGTATTAATATTGACCGATTATTTGTTATTTGAAACGAAAAAAAAAAAAAAAAGTCCTCCTAATCATAGGCAAAGCGTAAGCATATAGGTATAGTATATGTATTGTATATTCGATCACGTTTAAGAATATCGACGAATACGACGGAATTTAAGAAGAGCCGATCGGAGATTATAGATAAAAAAAAAAATAGGAAGAAATCAAAAATATGTATAATCATTATCTATATAAGTATGTATGTATGTATGTATGTACCTATAATATTAGGATAACTAATTCAGATCCACGAACAACGTTTACACTAATTGAATAAGTTTAAATATATATCAGTCCGAAATAGAGCTATGATAGCGAATCGTGAAAAAAAAATGATGAATTTATAAAAAAAATTTTTTTTTTTTTTTCTTCCGTATATCTAAACCGGAACTAATTCATAATTTATGTTAATATGTTATGTAATGTATAGGGAAAAATGTTGGATTTTGCGGGAGCATAGCCGACGTGCGCGGGCATAATATAATATAATATAATGTAATGTAATGTAATATATATATAGCAGGGCCGCCGTGTCTGGACAAAAATCCAGCGAGTATAATAATTCAGTCCCAATCGCGTTTTTTACAAGTTTAAATGGAAAAAAAAAAAAAAAATTTAATATGTATGGTATAAAAAGGCCTTGTCTTTCGTCACATTTACCTATTTTTCCTCAACATATTTGATTCTCTCTTTTCTTAACTATATACATATACATATGTCAAAACATGATCTTCTCTCCCCTTCGATACACCATACAAGCTGCGAATAAACTTGCTATGCAAGAATCTCCGTTGTCTCATGATTATAATCAAGCTTTCATAATAATAATAATTTATTTATTTATTTTTTGTGCAACTAATTCGGTTCATTCTTTTTTTTTTTTTTTTTTTCATTTTTTCTGTCTTGGTTTTTGTTTCTTTCTCGTTACAATAGCGTATTGATAATCTTGCTCAAAAAAAAAAAATTTCTCGATATTTTTTTTATTATCAGATTTTCTTTTTTTTTTCGCGATATATATATATATACAATATAGGTATATATACGTTTGATACACAATTTTTTTTTTATTTATTTTTTTTGTTTTTATATCTATACAACTATAATAGTGCGGTGTTCTCGTGTCCGTGTGTGAAATTGTAAATTGCATCATTTTTACTTTAATATGCGATGATATACATATAAATATATATACCTTAAACACGTGTCTTGAAAATAATGATCATTGAAATTAATAAACGCTACTCATCTCATTGGTATTACGTATAGTAATGCGATAAGTCCAGGGATTCCCGGTTGCCTCGGTGATGCTTTTTTGTTTATTCGACCCTCAAAACCTGCATTTATTATTTGTTTAATTATTATTATTGTTATTATTAGTATCATTATCATTATTACTATTCCTATTATTATTATTATTATTATTATTATTATTATTATTATTATTATTATTATTATTTTCATTATTAATATTATTATTTTCATTATTATTATTATAGATTTATCGAGTTTTCCTATTATTAACTAATATAATCTTTATTCAATTGCCTATAACGCTTAAATCCTACAACCACAGCAGGTACTGGAATACTTTGGCGCCGGCAGTCCTAATATCATACGTACACACACACACACATATATATATATATATATATATATATATATATATATATATATATATATATATATATATATATATATATATATATATATATATATATATATATATATATATATATATATATATATATATATATATATATATATATATATATATATATATATATATATATATATATATATATATATATATATATATATATATATATATATATATATATATATATATATATATATATACACACATATATACCTATATGCATTTGCTTATTAATTTATTTGTTTATTTATTTAATTATACATTTATGTACGTATGCACGCCGCGTGTCCGTTGTTGCTTGCTCTTTACTAACCCTTTGTTATTAAACCCCATCATCATCATCATCGCCATTACGCGCCTGAACCATTTTTTTCTCTCTTACAATCCTCTTATACGATTTCATAACCACGGTATGTAATTTATTTCGGACCCGTAAATCCTCGCGGAACTATATTGAGATCCTAATCACAGTAGCTTAAAGGTGATTATTATTATTATTTTTATTTTTTTGCAACCTTCAAGCTAATAGAACACATTGTTGGTATATTTATATTCGTGACAATCATTAAATTTCCCACTGTAAATCTTGCACGGATAACGGCCTCTGATCTCTTGGGCATGTTTTCCGGGTGATCACGATACGAAGCCGGACTAGTGGATTTCCAATATACCTGGATATTAAACACGATTTCGTAGTATATATATATTTTTTTTTCTTTGTTCTCGGATTATCTACTATTACGGTTCTTCTGTACATATATGGGATTTTGAATGCCTCGTATAGGCGTGTTTGTTCAATTATTAGTCATGTAATTTTCAAAAGTCTGAAATACATCGATGGAAATTTTAAATTTGATTTCATAATGAACAGCTACAGCCTGAATATTCGATTATTATTATTATTATTATTATTATTATTATTATTATTATTATTATTATTATTATCATTATTATTATTATTATACTAGTTTTTTTTTCCCAATTCATCGATAAAAGTTTAGATTTTCACAAATTTAATTTATTCAGAGTGCGATATTAGTACGTACCTATAATTGTATAGTTGATATTAAACAAGCCGGAGATATCGGGGAAATAAGAGCATCGTTGGAGGCTTCGGCAATTCTGGGTCGAATGTATATGTATTAGGCCCCACCAGCTGTACGTAATCACCCGGTGTACGCATCTTGATAAATATAAATGTTACAAGCAAGGGGAGACTGGTATAAATTAATTAGCATCTCGATTTTCCAATTGTTTGTTTGGATTTTTTTTTCTTCGTATTTTCTATTGAAATAGGATCGAAGATAAGGATATCCCTATTACGGTGTTTGGAGGATAAATAGGACTCATTGTTATATAATCTTCAGATGAAGAAATGAGAATAATGATAATTTTAATTTTGGAAAAACAGTACCAATTATTGTTTTAATTTAAACAGTACCTACTAATCACTATTTTCGAAAGAGAATAGCAAAAAAAAAAAACAATAATCATAATAAAAATTTACGTAATATACATAATATAGGTATATATACCATAAAAATAAAAATATCTACAACTGTATTATGCAAAGTTTGATAAGAAATAAAATAAAGTAAAGTAAAATAAAGTTAAATCAAATAGAATATAAAATAAAATAACAAAACACACACACACACACACACACACCAATGTCAACAATTACACTTCGATGCTGCTTGATAAATATTCAATAATTTATTAATAGAAATTTCTGTCCATAGACATGATAATTATGAACCGAGACAAGGGAATCCTTATTATTGTTAAAATTATTTAGAAAGATGAAAAGAGAGAAAAAAAAAAAAGAAAAAATCAAAAGGGGATTGATAGAGCTGATTTACCGGTCTCCCTTCCCTTTCCTTTCCTTCCTTTCATATGTATATGTATATTATAAGGCGTTGCGAAGCCAATGGGGATATGTACACTATTTTTTTTTTTTTTTTTTTTCAATTTCGAGAAAATTGTTGGAATTCGTTTTTTCCCCTAGCTTTAATTACAGAGAAATACTGTTGGTTCATATTTTTTGAAAAGAGTCACTTATTACCCCCCTTGACTTCTGAACGCCTCATATGTATGTGATTGTAAATAAGTTGGGGAAATTTTTTGAAAGTCAAATATAATATAATTCTGTCCGCGTTACCGATTCGCCGACCGCGTGTTTAACGTCTCGCGCATTAGTTGTTTCATTTCAATTAACTTCTCATATCAAATATATATAATAAAATATATCTTTGACGTAATATTTTCGTAAGACGTGAAATTTTTTTTCTCAAACATTGTAGTCTTGAAACAAAAAATCCGTTGGTCCAATCGAAGATCCGTTTAAATTTCTTCCTTCTACTATTAATCACCGTTTTTTCTGTTTTTTTTTTTATTTTTTCTTTATTTTTCATTTTTTATTTTTTATTTTCTCCATATTTTTCAAATAAACAAAAAAAAACCATCGTGGCAACAACGACAATCATTATTAATATTGAATTATGTATACCTATAGATGTTAAAGCTAAATTGAATTATAATATTATATGCACCTGCAGCGCGAAGACATCGACCTTCGATCGATGGCGCGGACACGTCGCCGTTATCAATAACTGGTTGTTTGTGTTGTTCATTTTTATATATTTATTTTTATTCATTTACTTGTTTACTTACTTAGTTTTTTTCATTTTCTTTTCTTTTTTTTTTTTGTTGTTTTTTTTTTTCTTTTTTTGTCAAAAACTTGGGAAACAACGAAAGTATACTATACATATACATATAAATATACATATACATATATAAATATACTTGAAGGTAACGTGTAATAATATAATAACAAATTAACAGTTTATGGTATAAAAAATATCGAGCTATTCATCATATGGCGACGGTTTTTCTCTTTCTTTCTTTCTTTCTTTCTTTCTTTCTCATATCAATCGATCGAATATCGCTGCCTCTCTCTCCATTTATCTGTATATTTATATATATATATATATATATATATATATATATATATATATATATATATATATATATATATATATATATATATATATATATATATATATATATATATATATATATATATATATATATATATATATATATATATATATATATATATGTATATATATATATATATATATATATATATATATATATATATATATATATATATATATATATATATATATATATATATGTATATATGTATGTATATATATATATATATATATATATATATATATATATATATATATATATATATATATATATATATATATATGTATTAGGCCGATTCAAAAAAAAACAAATTTTTTTATTTTTTCTCGGAAACAGGTTCAAAAGTTGCGTTTAGGTATAAAAATACGCCTGTTAAAATTTAAGCTTTTAATATTAATATTTAGAGGTGGCGCATCGCAAATATCTATTTCCCATTTAAATAACACGGGAAATGTTTTAGTGGCACACTTCAATTGTTATATCGCAAGTACCAATCTACTCAGAATGATTCCGTATAGCCACTTTTATTCGAAATTGAACGCTCTACAAAAAAGGTCTCTTGGTCTTTTTCGATAAATCTAACTGTTTCCAAGTTGGTTGTTGGCTATCAATGGTAATTAACTAATAACCAAATTGAAAATAGTTGGATTTATCGAAAGATACCAAGAGACCCTTTTTGTAGAGCGTTCGATTCCCTACTAAAATATATTTGCAGATTTTCCGTATGATGCATCGTTGGCTAGTTATAAAAATCAGAAGCAGTAGAAAAAATGTTTTCCATGTTATTCTTATGACAAATAGAAAAGTGCGATGCACCACCTCTAAATATTAATATTAGAAGCTCAAATTTCAACAGGCGTATTTTTATACCTAAAAGCAACTTTTGAACCTGTTTCCGAGAAAAAATAAAATAAAATTTTTTATTTTGAATTGCCCTAATATATATATATATATATATATATATATATATATATATATATATATATATATATATATATATGTATATATATATCCTTTACATCATTCGTCAACTTTCTTTAATATATTATATTATTATAAAATTGAACACCAAATCGTAATAACTTCTAGTTATAATGTGTGTGTGTGTGTGTGTGTTGTGTCCATATGTGTGTGTTGTGTCCATATGTATGTGTGTTTCTGTGTTCGTGTCGTTTTTCATTTATGTAGGTGTATGGATGTAGGTTTTCTACATGTAAATGAACTGCATTTACGTAATCATTAATTAATAGAATAATATTTATACTTTATTTCCGCTACCATTAACGTGTCAGTTTACGCACCTTCTATTCAACTCATGCATGATATATATTAGGTACACCTAAAGTTCATTATACGTATATGTACCTAATATATACCTAAATAACCCTGTCATTTCACATTCAAATACGTACGAAAATTACTTTAAAATCAATTTTATATTCACAAATGTATGATAATAATATTATAATAATAATATGTATACAAAAAAATTTTTTATCCAAAAGAAGAAAGAAAAAAAAAAAAAACAAATCGACAAACCATTGCAGACGGTATAAAAGGACCGTGAATCTAATGTCACGAAGAAAAAAAAAAAAAACTAATTTATTCAATGATTTTTTTACCACGTTACTCTATGCATTGTATGCGGTTTATCAATATTTTCAGATAATTTGTGTCAGATAATGTTTCAGATAATTTGTATATCAACGAATTAACACATGGTTTTCTCTTTCTATTTCTTTTTTTTTTTCTTTTTCTTATCTTTGGAAATGAGAAATTCGTCAGCTATTAATTAAATATTGTAAATATTGTAAATATTGTATATTATATGCATGCATGATGATTTATATTTGCTATACGCTAAATAGAGCGTTGCAGATAACAGTAAGAAAAAAAAAAAAACAATTTTATGAAATATTTAGTAGATATAGGTTTTTTGATAATATTTGGGAAATTTGACTTCAGATAATTTTTTTGGTTTTTTTTTTTCAGTTTTCATTTTTTTTTCCTCATCTTTTCAATTCATTTACAATTCTATATATTATAATATAAGAATTCTGCTCGAAGTAATATCGACGTAATGGAGAGGGTGTATTTTATAGTATTTAAGAGTGCGTTAACCAAAACGTTAATCTGTTAATTACTCAATTATGTCTACCTATACGCTTACGAGTGCCCCGCGGACAGTCCGGGGACAAAGGTTTTTTAACCGCGATTTCGTTTTGCTTTCTTTTTTTTTTTTTCCTTTTTCTTTTTTCTTAAAACAGCCTTTTAATTTTTATTCGAGTTTTTTTTTTTTTTTAAATAGTATAGTAATAATATGTATATGTATATAATAAGTGCCGAGTAAAGCTACGCGCTATTATTATATCATCATCTATATGCATTATATAGGTATGTATCTATATATTATGCATAATAATTCATTTTTACGTAGGATCCCGTGATCGTTTCGACAAGTATACGTATTTACGTCATGTGAGGTTCTCAGTTCGTGTGTTCAACTATAATCTAACCGTTACAAGTTAGTCGAAATTAACAATTTCACCGTGTTTTAAATAGTCTTTCGTCGTCTTTACCGTATTTATACAGTCAGTATCGTTTTCGTCACATTCTTTCATCCCCAGACTGTCCTGCGCCAAAATGACTTCGATTAGCGCGCCTTTTATACGAATCACACCGAGATTTTGCCAAAAATTAGTAACGGAAATTGATTTGTTTTTCTGTTCCATTCAGTTATTTGTTTAATTTTTTTTTCTCGATCTGTATATCGATCAGTCATAGATAGATATACATATAATATATGTATATTTTTCTTTTTCTGTTTTTGTTTTATCTTGTTTCACCCGGTAGATTATCGTTTCACGGAATCGCGCTAAAACTAATTATATTCGGTATGAAAAATCGTGCGCGCTGATCGTATTCATATTTTTTTTATTTTTTTCCTGGCAATTTGTATAATGATATTAGTCAATATATACTTTAATGTATGATAACAACCGATAGCTCATCTATACATCTGTACATACGCGCGTGTATACATACAAATTATACATATATATACATATATGTATGTAAGTGTTCATATACGCGTGCATGTGTACACATATATACATATCTCTCTCTTTCATATATACTTTTTTTTTTTCTTTTTATGTATATTTTATATATAACAAGGTTATTATTTTTATTTATGTTTATTTATTTTTATTCTTTTAAATTTTTAAAATTTTTTTATTTTTTATTTAAGGCCCAATACGTTCAATACGAAGGAAATAATCTGCAACAGATAGAAAGTTTCGCTTTATTATTCGGAGAAAAGAATATATATATATATATGTATATAATTATTATTTTATCACATATATTTTCACTCGCTATTTATCGTTATACATTCATCATTAGTAATACTCCATATACCCGTACAAAATCCGGACACGATTTGTCACTAATATTGCGAATAATATACAACCACGTCTCATCTCCGTGGCTGCTGTAATACTTTTGATATAACTAAGACTTAATTTCTTCAAACTAATATGTATTACTCCGAAACTTCATTCGCTAGATGTTCAACTCTATATAATGTTCAAAAAACGAATCTTGCTTTGAGATAGATGAACTCATCATATTTTCAAACTTTTGAATAGTTAAAAAAATCGAACGATAGTCAAAAATTTTGAAAATGACCTACCCATAGATACGAAATGTGATGTTTTTCAAAAAAACGACTTATTTTTTCTGGGTCAATACTGTATGAATGACGGCTATACATATATGTGTAATACCTATATGTGTAATACCATATATGTGTATACCTATAGCTGGATTGCCGAGAGCGTCAATTCCCTCGGGAAATTCTCATTTCCTGACTCGGTCGGGCAAAATCATACAGGTATATGTATAGCTGTATATATATATATATATATATATATAGTAAAAGGCATGCATATACCTATACTTTGTAAAAGACATATCTATATATGTATGTATTTGTATTATACATAACTATATATACGTCAGAGAGAAAATTAAAGAAAAGTACTCAAGAGAAATAGGTGAGAGAATGATAATGCAGAAGTTTATCTATATACCGGGAGGATTTATACTGTAGATAGAGGTATAGGAAAATTTAGAGATAAAGAAGAATATTGTAAATCGTTAATTCAATTCTGGGATCGGTACTGAATACTAATATTAAAATTATCTTTATTTTTTTTTTTTTTTTTTTAGTATATTCTGTGAATTTTGTTGAAACCGATTTTCTATTACGGTTTACGCACATCGAGTTTTCAATGTTATCACAAAATATTGACTAGTGTGTATATATTTATAAATCTAGATAAAAAAAAATTTATCCTCTCAAATCGTCAGGTGTTGAAATAACAGATTTTTCAAATTATCGTAAAATTTGAAATCTATGAATATAGAAGTGTGAAATTTGCATAATAAGATTTGTCGATGATTCTTCTCATCTGTCTACACTTTGTTTAAATTTTGGTAAAAACTCGAAAAGAAAAAAAAGAAAAGACAATTTTGGAATTGTTGTTCCAAAACGAATGGCAATGAACATGATTAAAAAATAAATAAATAAATAAATAAATAAATGAAATAGAAAATTCTTACGAACCTCGACACGGCAAGGCCTCCAGGTCAGGCACTATTCGCGACGCGGACCGTCGTCGGATAGCCTCGCGTTGCGCCGGTCGTTCAGCTGTCGACGCTGAATAGCTCCTTGTGAAGAGCCGGAAATTCAAGGTGTGGCTGAGAGCGTTTGAACTTAGCCAGGGCGTCCATGTGAAGCAATGAGATTTCACGTAGTTGTGGAATCTTCGCTAACAACGCGTCGCACACCGTGACATCACCCTTTATAGGCGATACGTGATTACGCTCCAACTCCGCCCTCATGGCCCTTATCACCGCCTGGGAGAGCCGCGTAATTTCGGCAAGACCCTTAAGCCCAGGTCGATCTGCACAAAATCCAAATATCGGTTCAAGTTTATTCATTTTTATTTTATTTTCTTTTTTTCAAAAATCGATCGGTTCAAAATGCAAAAACATATTATTTTTTGACATTTCAAATATTACTTTCCTTATTTTCAACTAAAAAACGAATGTGATGTATTACTTTCAACAAACATACTCACCAGGACTGAGGAGAACCGCCGCGCTATAAAGCGCCAGTTCAGTTTCTGTGAGTTTTAGATCGGCGATACACCTGGCCAGTTCAAAAACACAGGATACTAGCTTCTGCTCGGCAGTATCTGTCGTGTAGAAGGCATCCTGGGGTAGCATTGTGTCACCGTATAGGACACAGTTCTGTTGCAGATCAAGATACCTGCTCATTCTGAGCACCGCCAACTCGAAGGAACCTGTATTATCACACACACGTATATCAGATATCCATATATACATATACAGAAAAATATACTTTTCATATATATTTAAGAACTGTGTAATTTTTTTTTTTTTTTTTCTTATCAATCCTCTGTGTCACAAATCTCATAGGTTTCAGGTGTTTAAATACATTTTTAAACTCACCCGCTTTGAGCAGAACGATTTGATCGTCCTGGGACAGCTTCATGAATCCTGGTACCATTTTGGCAAATTCAATGATCTGTTGAATGACGGTGGTCAGTTTTTGCGCACACTCAAGCCATAGCTCTTCGTGCGCCATGTTCTTGTAGTACATCAACCTGGAGAGGTCGTGCGGTTTGCGAAAGGACTCCTGGATCTGTTCCGTCGAGACGAGGCACGTCCGCGCGTGTGCGTCCGCTATTGTCTTTGAGAGGAGTTCGCTGATCTGCGCTGGGTCTACACGGAACCAAATACCGATCGTTAATTCCGCGACTTGGTTAAGAGAAAAAAAAAAAAACTAAAATCCCTATTTTATTCCCGAGACAGAAATAAGACGAAATACAACAGTTTTTATTTACGGACGACACGGATGCACCAGTACGTCGCACTACGACAATATACTACGTTATCCTTGATCAGGATTTCTATTGGTACACGAACACGATCGGTCGTACGATCGGCAGGAAACATTCGAGACGAAAAAAAAGAAATATTTAAAAAAATACACTTTCGAACCGTCTTAGTAATGTGGTACATACCCATACCTACATATACACAGTTAAAACTCTTACAACTGCATAGAACGTATATAGAAACTAATGTCGTTTCCTCTGTTCTTCGTATATATGAAATTTTTATAAGTATAACAGAGAAGAACATGGCAGTGAGACTCTGCAAGTGGAATTTTAGAGCATGAAGTCGCTCCGAGCTGAGGAATTATTTAGATTCTCAGAGTCTGAGGAAAACGTATATAAAACTATGTTTTTTTTTTTTTTTTCTATAAATTGAACGGATTGTTGCATATAGGGTTTGATTTTTTTGTTACTGCCGATCGTAGTGTTGATCACTTTTTACAATTCAACTATATATATGTATATATATAAATGTATGAATATATACCTATCACGAAAAACAATCAAGTCAGATTTTAGAAATAGAGAAAGATAAGCCCCCGTAAGCCCTGGATTGAAGAATTAATATCCATGTAGTACGAATTTAACGAATGCGTGCGTTTTTATAATATGTTACAGCTAATATACCTATATTATAATACCTAAGTGTGAATAATGAAAGAGATGTTTGTTAGTGCGTTGAGGCATCGATCTAAACAAGTACCACTACTACTTTGGCGTGCAAATTTATTAGATGTATTTTTTTCTACTATACGATTCATTACAAACTTTCAAACGTCGTATATTTTCTCAATTGACCCTAGAACTGCGCACTTCGCAATTCGGGTCGGTCGTGTTCGCCGACCAAAACTCAATCGTTGTTTAGTTTATAAAATAAGAAAAAGAAAAAAAAAAAAAAAAACTGTACGAATGAATTCATTTGAAACTATTAGGTATAGGAAATTGTTAGAATCGAGAAGAATTTTTTCCGAATTGTTTAGCTACGTAAAAAAATGGATTTCTTATTTTTCTTCTTCGTTTAAACAAGACTTTGTCAGAGCAAACGAAACGGAAATTCTGCGGAGTCTGCACTGGAAGGGATTATAGTTAACAGCAGCCATGGACTGTTCATTCATTGTGGTTTAAACCTCAGCTTCCGTTACAGGACCATATATACATAGGGCATAAATGACACGAACAGCTATCCTTAACTGCTATACATTGAATAGTTCGAAAAGTGTTATATAAATCTTCGTTTTATTCCATAACTAGTTTAATACCGCCTTAATACGCATTTGTTTAAGATTTTCAATCCCGAATCGATATTATAAACTCGCAGACTGATAGTACCGAACTTTTTATTTTCCTTTCTCATTCCTCTTTATTTCCCCCGTAGGATTTTACTCCCCAAAAATTTATATAGACTCGAATATATGTATATTTCTCGTTGTAATAATATGTATATGTATATTTATGTATAAAAGAAGCATGCACATGCAGAGAGAGAAACACAAACATAGCCTCACATCTCGTATGGGACATACTGGGCAGGCTTGGGACCTCGTCCTCCTCCGGTGGATTACTCGGCCTCTGCTGATGTTGGCTACTCAGAAAGGTCGTGGAGTCCACCATCGTGTAGGAACCGTGGCCAAGGCTGGCAAGCTCGACCGAGCTTTCTTGTTTAACGGCAACTATTCCACCACCACTTAAGGAGCCACCATTTCCACCCCCAACACCACCACCACTACCACCACCACCACCACCACCACCACCATTACCACCTCCTCCACTACCAACTCCTCCACCACCACTATTACTTCCGGTAGACGTCGCTGTCAGCGACTTACCTGACGTATGTGAAATCATTTTTTTAAATTTTCCCTCTTTTTTGTTTTTGGTTGTTTTCAATGGTCAAAGGTCATAATATTACGATATGATTGAGGAAATTTTTAGCTTACCGGTGGTGACGCCGCTCGACATGACTCCGCTGGTCACCGTGACGGACGGCGTATCCGGTGTGACGGCATCGACTTGCGTTTGCGTCGGCCGGGGGTCGTAGGCCGTCGTGCTGTCCGCAAAGTCGGGACTGGGTTCGTTATAGCTGGCCATTGTCGGGTGGTTGTAATACCCTGATCCTCCGGTACCCGATACTGGAGATGTGTAATCGCCACCACCGTATGGATAACTAAAGTCGAATCCTAGATTTAGCAAAAGAATACCCTGCGCGCCTGCAGTTCTCGCGAAGAAGCGAACTGAAAGTTTTCAGTATTTCTGATGATTTAGGAACCGTTTCTTCATTCTAAATCTATACTCTTCAGTTGCTCGTATAAGTTTTCATATCAACACCGTACCCGGGTATAATAGAATTTCGATATTCTTGCGAACTGCGACCGCGGTGTAAAGTGCCAACTCTAACAAGAAGTCGATCAGTAAACTAGTCGAGCATAATGTGTGATGATATGAATTTTCCAACCGATGTTCATTTTTTTTTTTAAGTAAAATTGAGGATTGAATGCATTTCCAGGTGGTCTCCTAGTCCGTTTCGATGTACAGCTTGACAAATTCCAAGTTCTTCTCTTCATTTACGAAAATACTAGCCTATACATATACTACCGTTTTTTCCTCTTCGCATAAAACTATCACTTACAATATGTGTGAAAAAAAAAAAAAAAAACATTTACGAACCCGCCGTTGTAGGAGTTATGATGCTGATCCGAACTGCTCGGCGTCTGTTGTTGATCGAAGTTGCTACTGTCGGGTGCCGTTTCCGAGGCTGCCCTCATCTGCGCCCTGTGAAACCGTACCTCATCCTCAACCTTCTCTCTCTGCTTTTTTGACATTCGTCCGAATTTTACGGCTGTTAACAAAAATAATGACAAATGATGGTATGAGACCCCATGGCTTATATTTCGTTTACATTATAGTCATTATCCAGAGGTAGATATTCTTCATAACCGTTTTACGACATATCATATAGTTCGATCGAGAAAAAAATCGTGAAATTTGCGAGTACTGGGGCTAATGTGATAATGCAAAAGTAATCGACGATATATCCATACTTGTAAAGTGGGTGAGTTTATATGTGATTACAAAAATGTTCGCAAAACGCGATCAGCGTCGCGCGCAGCTTCTCAATTATATAGGTGAGAGGTTCGTATATAATTCGTCGATAAAACCGCCCCTTGGTTATACATCGATAGTTTTATAATATAAATTTTCACCTTGTATATATAAACAAAATTTATAGATAATATATAGGTTATATAGTTGCTATCAACCTGCATAGTTTAGAATCCGGAACTTCGCCTCTATAATATAACGAAAATTAAAATCTGTACGATATGCGATATACCTTTTCAAACTGGCGGACACCCTGAACTTTGCGTAACATATTTTCAAATTAGCCGAAATATTAGGTAAAATTTGAATCAGATAAGAGTCTGATAGAATGTGCATATATATAAGCGAGGTTTAGACCATCGCGTATCATTTTCCGTATTTTAGTTAAATTTTTCACTCCAACCGCACGTGGAGAAGAAAATCGTATAGAGTTCAACGTGCCTTCCTTAGTCAGTAAGAACGGTTTCAGGACGTGATGCAAGAAAACGGTGGTTCCGTTCCCCGCTTATGCAGGATGCCTTCTAGACTATACATATATGTACTAAGATTTCGATCCGATCGTGGTCGGGAAGGCGTTAGAAAAAGGAAGAGAAAGAAGAGGAGGAAAGTGGGAGGGGGGGGGGGGGGGGGGGATCAGAGTCCCGCTGCTGCCACGGACGTTGCGGTAAACAAAAGACGTTGAGGCCGACGTGGTTACAGTTATTATTACCGAACCCGGCGTCGTTCGTGACTATGTATTTCTCAAAGCATATATACCTATACGATACATACATTATAGATATACCTGAACGTATATATATATATATATATATATATATATATATATATATATATATATATATATATTATTCTCGATATACGATGTCTGCTGCAGTAACAAGGTATAGGTATCCCGGTATTCCTCACCGGGTCTACACGCGCTTGCGCGACTACACATACAAACAAACTGGCATAATAAAGCACATGTATATAGGTGTCTATATCAACCCTGGGCGTTTGCCTTCGACATGCATGCATCTTTTCGGCGACAGCAATTGCGCCCACTGCATTTACAGTCCTACATATGTGTATAGCACAGAGAGATTTTCTCTAGGTATACCTGACGGAATAAAATGATTAGAAATTTCGAAGAACATTAGGATTTGGTTTATTTCAGAAATTAGAAGGATTGAAATTTGTGATTAGGAAAATTAGTGCCTCTAGAGATGATCGTCGCGAGTCCGTCATATATATTAGTTATTCAGTATTTTCCATTCTTTTTTTATGGTTCTTGGAGTTTAGGTTCGTCGATTATATTCCCATTTCTAAACTTTTCAGTTTTTTTTTCCCTCGTGAAATAAAATATAGTGAATAATACTGCATTTCACCTAGACCCGGACAACAACGGTTTGTTGGTAATCGCTAATCAGCATTTAGCATATCATCAGCAAGCCGATCAGTTCAAATCCGACAATGGTACCTACTTATTGGTAGATATCTACATTGCAAAATATCAACCAATACTCTGGATATTCCGATGCAGGAATTTTATACACGAGTATCGAAATAGTCACAAATAAAAAGAGAGAAAAAAAAAAAAAAAAAAGGAAAAACCAATGCAGCTACATGAAAGTATATAATTCGTCAAAGAGCCCGTGCCAATCAGCACTCCACCGAACAGAGAAGAATAAAGAAGTTCTGATTTCTACTTTGAAAAAACTATAAAGGTACATATTATATGCAGGTATATTTACTGGTAAGTATAAATACTGCACGAGGTATTTTAAATCGACAAAATCCTAAATATATACTAAAAATTTCGTAAAAACGGGATCAAATAATTTTTCAATCCTTTCAAATTGGCAAATATATTTGCGATTCAATGTTTCGGTAGTAAATTAAATCTTAATTAATTCATAAAAACAATTACGAAAATGAATCTATACGTTGACTGCCTAATATAATTATCATAAAATAACTATGAAAATGTCAAGTAAATTAGAAAGTTTGTTTAGAAGTGATCAGAGTTGAAAAAAAAAAAAAAAAAAAAAAAAAAAAAAAAGAAAAATCTGCATTAGTAATTTTGCAGGAGAAAACTTTTGTCATAAAATTGTGATGAAATGATAATAACAATAATAATAATAATAATAATGATAATAATATATTTCTCATTACCGCACAAAAATAATTGATAAGGCGAAATTTTTTTTTTTTCTCGAAACTAACGACATATAATACAATTTTAATTTTATAATTTATATATCGATTGAACTCCCTTGAAATGCAATCGAATTAACGTAGTCCCGCGAATAGGAGGGGGGCCTCAACAAGCGCCTAACAGTGTATAAAAAAAAAAAAAAAGGAAAAAAAAAAAGGAAAAAAATAAGAAGAAATCTGTAACATGAAAAGGAGTAAGGGAAACCTTACACCGAGCCACAAAGTTAACGAGTACCTAGATACATAATAACGATAGTCAGGTAACCGGTAATATAAGAGGCGTTCGCGCCTGGCGCATATATACGTATACGTATACGTATACGTATATATGTACACTAAGAGATGTTGAGTAGTCGGGTAGTAGCGAAGCCCTTGGGTTGGTCCGTCGTCTGAAGAGATCTTTGGAGGGAGCGCCGAGGGAGTGAGCGCCGAGGGAATGCGGAACAGTCAGAGAACTGGCGGAAGTCCTAGCCCGTGACGTCACGCTATCTCATCGTATACGTCACGCCGCTTCGAGAGCCGCTACAGCGGCGCATGGACGCCGCCGGACTAGACGGGGCGGGGGCCCGCCCGGTGACGTCACTTGCCGTCGGCATGCCACGCGAGAATGCTGCGCGACTCCGTCCGAGAGAGAGAGAGAGAGAGAGAGAGAGAGAGAGAGAGAGAGAGAGAGAGAGAGAAAGAGGGATAAAGAGATGAAGAGAAAAAGAGAGCGAGAGAGAAGAGTCTTCGAAGAGGGGGGAAGCGGGACGAAGAGGGGGACGAAGGGTGATCGACCGCGGGCGCGCGGGCGTGTCTGAGAGAGACGCGAGTATATAGGAAGAGCCGGGATACGTATATGTGTTTAGGGTATGTGTGTATAGCCGGTCATAATATGTATCTACATGGATATATGGTACGTATGTAGAGTAGATAGACATAGATATATTTATGACATACGTATGTCACACATATATATATATATATATATATATACGTGTCTATACGGACCGGCCGACGATGCACTTTCAGCTATATATAGCGTGAAGCGTTGAGCCTTATCAGCGCGAGCGTGTGTTACGAACCGTGGCGATGTGTTCGGCCCGAGCGCCGCGCCGCGGAGTCGTGATTGTCGCATTTCAGGGTACGAGGGGAGAGAGGGAGAGAGATTCGTCTCGATTAATTCGTATACGTATCGCTCGCACAGTTGGGTTTGAACGAATTTATTAAAACGATACCGGCCAGCTATCTATCCATGCTTCAACCTCTACCGAGGGATACAGATATGTACAGTATAGCTATACTATACAATATATATATATATATATATATATATATATATATATATATATATATATATATATATATATATATATATATATATATACCATACATCCATTGTTCATGATGCAGTAACGCTGCATGTAGGTACTAAAAAAACTCACACACCTACGCAACGAGTATACATAAAGACATATATATATATACATACATATATATATATATATATCACGACTCCACTCCCGTCGTCTTATCGTCGAGTTTGCGGAAATGGAAAGAGGTAAGGCTTGCGGTGACGACCCGATGCGATAGTACGTGCTCTGGTCTTACACAGTCGTGTTACTAACAAAGTAATAGGGTATAAGAGTCAAGCATTGTTATAAACTTTTCGATGGACCAAAATTTAAAATGAGATATCTTTATTTATTAACTATAAGCTTTTTTTTTCCCATCTTGACTTGATGCAGCAGGTAGGTATAATATACAGCTTCAATGTAATTATTTTTTCATATTGTTTCATCAACTAATTTTAAACAATCCCTTCCACTGCACGTATATTATCTTTGAGAAATTTCACTATTTAAGAAAATCTTCGATTAAGCTGTACATAACGATGATATACTTCTTTTTTTTTTTTTTACATACCGATTGTTAATTGAAAACATTACTTTATTCGAGTTATTGATTACCCTTGTACGCTCTCCATGATATAATAATCATAATCATAATATTAACGATGCTAATAATAATAATAAAATATTATACCGGGACTGAGATTTGCGAAATAATATGAAGCATCGTGTCCACTAACGTACCCTTTATGGTCATCTGGATTAGCGAGCGAGCGGAGTTAACAAGCACGATTCGTGCCTCGCCTATTTATTATTATACATCCATATATACGTAGGTTTAAACCGTAACAATCATATCTGATCATATTGATACGTATGTACAGTCGACGTATGCCGTATAGATATATATATATATATATATATATATATATATATATATATATATATATATATATATATATATATATATATATATATATATATATATATATATATATATATATATATATATATATATATATATATATATATATATATATATATATATATATATATATATATATATATATATATATATATATATATATATATATATATATATATATATATATATATATATATATATATATATATATATATATATATATATATATATATATATATATATATATATATATATATATATATATATATATACAGAGCGATTGTCGGGAAAGTGGGCGCCTGAAGTCAGGCAATGCTGTTTTTCTCTAAACTGGCAACATCATTGGTCGACCATATCTATTCAACCAATAATGTTGCTAGTTTAGAGAAAAACAGCATTGCCTGACTTCAGGCGCCCACTTTCCCGACAATCGCTCTGTATATATATATATATATATATATATATATATATATATATATATATATATATATATATATATATATATATATATATATATATATATATATATATATATATATATATATATATATATATATATATATATATATATACATACATGTACTTGTTCGATGTGTATATATCTACATACTACACGCGTGTCGAAGCGTATAAAGTCGGAGAAGCGGTCGTTGATTAGCGCGTGAAGATGTCGCTACCGAATTCGTTGGAGAGTTTATATACGAGTACGTGTATATAGGACTTTGACTTTAAGAATGATCGCGTGGCTCGGTGGGAGCCACGGGAACTCTGGTGGCGCGGAGGGAAGGCAAGCGCCAGATTTTATCCACGCTGTAGATTAATGGTGTCAATGTCCTCTACTCTGCGCAAATTCCTTGTATTATATTGTACGAGTCAATTTAGAATGGAAAAAAAAAAAAAAAAAAAAAAAAAAAATGGTAAAAGGCGAGCAGAGAGAAAGAGAAATGGGTCGCGATATCCTTGCGTGTGACAATCCGATATATACATATATAGCTTCGCATACTCTAGGCGGGATCTCGTGTCTACTACCCGGTGCTTCTCGATCTTCTCTATCCCTCAACGAAATTAGATACAATTAAAGGACTCGCCGTTTCGGCTATACCGAATCCCGGGATTCGTAAGGTGTCGCAAGAAGCCCTCCATAAATTATCCATAGCTATGTATATTTGAGTATATATTATGTAAGTGCGGACACTTCTAAGGATCTATTATTTCAATCAGATTTTCATCGGACGTATATCGTCCGAAATAATTGACAAGCTAATGAACCCGATCGAAGGAAAGACCGGAAAAAAAAAACGAAAAAATTAGATGATAGGTATGTTTAAAAAATCATCATTACACATTTGAGTCTCGGATTAAATGCCTCTATAAAGATTCTCTTATCTCTCTCATTCTCTCTTCCAGAATTCAATCTGGAAACTTTCTTTACTCGTTTCTTTGGCATACGTATACACGCTGTAGCAGTGCAAAAAAAATAATGAAAAGTATACCTATTTTCGGGGCACTAAACATACACCCACCCCCACATAGACACGTATCTACAGTCAAAGCAATGTTTAAGTTGTACGTGTGCAAGGAAAAGCTCTTCGTATATTTTATTCACAATTCCGTATCGCAGCGGTGTGTGTAGAGTTTTGTATAGGTATAGAGTCGGTCGTCATCGTCGAGGCGTCGTATTCGTGCGTCTGATAAGTGGAAGACGTAGGGTAAAGTGGTAGCCGAAGAGAAGGAGGAAGGAAGAAGGAGGAAGGGGGAGGATGAGGAAGGGGGAGGATGAGGTGGTGGATAAAGGGGAGAAGCGGTATGAAGAGAGGGAAGTAGTGATAAAGGGTCGTACACCCCGGCTGGTGCGCGTGCCATGGCTAATGGCTTTGTATAGCTATCCTCCGGAGTCTTTAAGGTTGCGCCTATATACTACAGAACTTGCGCGCCTTCCGCGACTAGCTCGTTCCTAACTCGTCCATGGGTAGGTTACAGGCAGGTATATACGTTCATACACACAAATACACTGCGCATACGTACGTATACCTGACTCTTTGTATAAGATATATGCGTGCAGCGTGCAGCGTCTATGAATGTGTTAATATATACCTATATACCTATTATATGTATGACAGAGTAGGTATATAATCAGGGATTAGCACTGCACCGTCAAATTTCATAATTCTTTGCTAGACCTATACAATTTGCCGAAAATATTGGTCAATTATCTAACAAAAAATATAAAAATAATCATCATAAATTACACTGCGGTATATAGATTTTGAAAAAGTAATTGGCACTTTAATACCAAATAGACGAAAAAGGCATTCCGGGTATAGGTATAATCAGGCAAATTTTAACCTACAGCATCTCGCGCTGTTTTTTTTATCACCGCATCATGTTAAGATTTAGAAAATAAAGAAGCGCGGTGATAAAACAGATATATCAGTATAAATATATATATGGAATCGATTTTCTTTAAATTCGTTCCGTTCCGTTTCGTACAGTCGATATAAATGCTGAATCTACCTACGTTGACTATAATAAAAATTTCTTTTCTGTATCAATTTCTTTTTCTTTTCTCGCGAGACATCATATACGAGATATCTTCGATCGTACAGCGATGGTTATAACCTAACTTCCGGCTATTGGTATTCCGTTATTGATTTTTCACATTTCTGACTATCCCGAGAACCCGCGATGTAGCGCGTAGGCGCAACGGAAACCCGTTGTTCGTTTCATTTTCATCCTTGCCAAGGTATGGTGCGATAGGTTCTTGTAGCAGACTACTTCTTCCCACGCTCGAATGCTGTGTGGTCTTACGTGTCCGTACGATCATTGATCAGGTCAGGAAATTAGTAGAAATTCAAATTTTCAACCATGCTTGGAAAAAATATGTTCTTTTTTTTTTTTGAATAATAAATTAGAAAATTTTAACTAATCCTTAAGAATATCTTTTAGCTTCTTTCGTATACTTCGACCTGAACTGGTATCGAGAGAATCTCTTCCCATACCTACGGTTAGGGAGAGGAGAGGACTGGGTCTGAAACAGCCAAAAATAAGCTTACGTAACATTCGACTGGTCCCTAAACCACAATTCAAACCAGTATTTTTAATCACTATGTTTAAAATTGTGCAAACGTTGATTTTAACTTCGAAATCGCGAACCGCCTTATTTTTCTTAAGAATATTTCGTATATGTACTTCTTCGCGAATATTCAGAGTCTGATATAACGTCATTAGATATAAGATATAGTTCCGCTATTGTACAGTAATTTGTGGTGAAATTGAAGCGATCAGTCGACTCAGGTAGTAATAAGCGGTAAAATAGCGTAGGAAGGTCGATTTCGAATATGAGAATTAATATTAACTAGGTTGATTGTCGGGATTCAAACTAAATTTTCAAACGTGATTTTTCCGTGAGACAAAAAAAAAATTAAAAAAAATACAAATTAAGGACTACTCCTTATCGTCAAAACCGTTATCCAGCTCGTTTCCTGGGCTGTTAAAAACTCCTCGGGTTTGCGTGCAAAACCTCGGTTATTTTCAATCAGTTTAAAGGGGCAGTTTCAATTTATCGTTAGATCGGTAGCTTACAGTATAACGTCGCAAAAAAAATGATTACGTAATTACCGGGGAAAAGGGAAGGGGCAATTTTCACCTCTAATTTTCGCCATTTAATGTAATCCTGTTGGGTGCCAAAATATTCTGTGTCATTTGTCGATAGACAAAGCTAAATAGTGGGATCCGACTATAATTCAAACAAAATCTTAGGTTAAAATAATGACATTATAGATGTATTTTGGAGAAAAAAAGGAATTAGCAACGAGTATTCGTATACGAATAAATTTGTGAATTATACCGGAGGTATGAAGGCGTTAATTTCAAGTCAGAGTTTGATAATGGGAAAATTTGGATTTATGAATCGCCTAAACCATTAGATTGATGATAATAAATTATGATTTTAAAGAAATTAAATGATTCTATAGGACACGATATACTGAGCAGAGGAATTCCTGTACATGGGTGACGGCAAGGAGTCACGATTCCTAAGAAATGACTATACATATACATATATACGCGTTTAGTTTTCGAGATTACGAACAATGTATTTAACCGCGAAAAATATGAATGAAAAATCAATGTTATAGGATCTGAAAATTGTAGATATTGAAGGATCTGAGAAATTTTGAGTAGGTATATCGATAAGCAAAAGTTGATTCGATTTTTTTTTTTTTTCGTTATTTTATATGGAAAATTGAGTGGAAATTCTTCTTCAGAATTTTTATTGTTTGAGGACGTATTTATTGCCGAATCATTATTGCCAATGGCATCATCATTATTAATATTACCATAAGTATAATGAAGAAATACGCCCGCCGCGGAGTTTATGATAGATACGAATATGTATATGTAGGTATAATCGAAGCTTCGAGAAAGATGGCCAAAACATTGAACAGGGAACTCGGCGTATACCTATATTGTTACATACATCCTCGACAGAATGGCGTAATTCTTGCAGCCTTTTAGGCAATCGAATATTTAGCAGTAACTTTGATCCAACGACCAAATTCAGCGTCACGCGGGTTTGGTCGCAAGTTACTCAAAAAAAAGAAAAAAAAATTTAAATCAAACTAAAATTGTCCAGTAAAATTTACTTTCAAATTAACAATAGGAATACATGTTCGAAAATTTTTCTTACACGTATTATCATTCACTGTGAATTTTTTTCTTGTTTCCGCATGTCTGAATAAGTGTAACTGTTCTTTCAAATCTGTACAATATGATTATTTCCCGAAATTAAATAATCTTGAAGATTTAAGGTAAATTTTTGCACCATGGTCCGGGTCTGATGTATCCAAGCTACAGCACTGGCAACAGGTTTATACATACTATAGCCCTGACGCGCCTTTGGGAAATACCGTTGTCTAGTCAACTGAAAAGCCTTAAATTCCAGAGAATCGTTGAATTTGAACCAGGTTATTGGATAATATCTAAATCGTGCTGAAGCAGGCGAGGATCATTGGATTTAATAACATATTTCCACGCACATAGTACAATACATATACCAAAGAAAAAAGAAGAGAAAGAGACCCCCATAGGTTTGATGTTTCTATTTTTTTATTCATTTTTTTTTTTTTTTTTTTGGTTTTACTTTTGATTTTGATAAATTCTTGTACCTATATACTTTTAGCTATTTATCTCATACATATAGAAATGCGGGGTTTTAAATTTCACAAAGTTTACCGAGACGGTGTGACAATTGCGCATCTTTATAAAACAGCTGTCGACGCGGTATACCGTCCGACCCGGTAAGTTTCGGACTAGCAGAAGTCGTTGGCTCTCGGAATTAGGGGGTTACTCTAGGTTAAGTCAAGTTCAGTCACCTGTGTTCGGATGACTAAACAGTCATCGCAGCGAGCAACGAACGAACGAACCGACGAACGAACGAACGAACGAACGAATGAAGGAGCGAACTATAGCGCGATGAAACTTGACGATGTATTTTACCTTCCGCGTCATCTCAAACCGACGACTGTTTAACCGTTAAAAAATTTCGTCATTTCGTTTTTTTTCTTCCCCCTTTCTTTCTTTCTTTTCTTTCGTTTCTTTCGTTTCAGGTACATACATAAGATAACGGAGAAATAAAGAAAAATGGTGAAAAATGAAAATCACAGTAAGATAAAAGAGCGGGGCAGGGGGTTATATGTCTCGAGAGTTTTGAACCGTTGCTTATCGTGATAGATGACGGCATTACGTCAAAGAGAAAATATATTCATCAAGCCTCAGACGATCTTTGCAGACAATAAATAGTTGTAGGTATATAAGGTTCATCCCGTATAGAAAATTGCATTGCATCTCAGCCGCGGTCTCTTCAATCTACTGCGTTTATATATTTCTCTCGGGTCGTAGCCTCTACCTATATACGCGCCTCCGCTAGACATAATCATCGAATACCAAAGTCTGGAGCGATTCGAGGAATTTATTAATCACTTGACAATCAATAAATTGATTAAATCGTTCATAATACCCTACCCACTGCACCTATATCCAACGTCACTTAAGAATTCAGTATAATATATTTTTTACGAATTTTCTATATGCTGTTTTTTTTTAAACCTTAGGTATATTGCAGTTATTTATTCATTCGAGTACATGATTTCGGATTTTTTATTGATTCTTTTTTTTTGGTTAAATATTTACAAAAAACAAAAAAAAAAAACATTTTTTTAGTGACGGTTGAAAGTTAGTTCTGTACAAACTATTCGGCTAACGTCAAATAAATTCTCGGCAATATTCGGTCTACCTCGTTGTTATATATAGGCGAAGCGTCGCGTCGCGGGAAATTGACTACTATTAGAGTTTAAAGTCACTGATTGGCACCGGTCAATGCCTCGCCAATGTCAAATCTGACAACGTATACGGGGACCAGATATCGACGGAGATATTGAAAGGTGAAACAACGGACGATGACACCTCGTATTATAGACGGTTAATCAGGACTGATTAAAAATAAAGCGGAATTCAATTATTCTATTTTAATAAACGTATATTATATACGTATATATACTATGTGATATAATATACGAATGTATGTGTATAATACGTAATGTACTTTTACGGGATAAATTGTTAAGTACAATTATATTTGTATGAGAAAATTTAAGCGCAATATATATATAAGTTTGCCCGTTAAATTCATTCGAGCAGAATAATTACGAGTTGTAGTTGAACTTTATATCGTCCTATATATAAGTATAAGGCGGCAGGAAAAGACAACGGGATTACCATCTTACCCTATCAGTTTCTCTTCCAGCATCTGCCGCATTAATCCGTCTTTAATTATACTAGACGAGCAATTAATCGTCGCGATTTATATCGTCCTTCGTATGGCAATTTTAAATCGCGTAACCTCAGTATAATGTATATAGGTATAGTAAATATATATAATACGTACACATTTGACCGCGGGTAAAAATTTTAATTTTAACCAAGAATCGTCTATCTATTAATTTTTATTTATTTATTTATTGAATTAATTATTTTTGATTTAGTCTTAAAAAATGGATTCTATGAATTGGGCGGATATAGATAGACGAGAAAGTGGCGTACTATGTATATAAGATGAATAAATAGAATAATATTAAGTTAAAAACTTACCGTCTCTCGACATGCCTAGCCGTAAGCATTTCTGCAATCGACAATACTGGCATCGGTTTCGATTTACGCGATCCACAACGCAGTTCTTGTTCCTCGGACATTGATAGTTTACAACCGATGACTGCGACCTTCGAAAGAAGCCCTTGCATCCTTCGCACGTTATCACACCGTAGTGAACACCGCTACTTTTGTCACCGCACACCTTGCACGGGATAATCTCGATCTGGGCTGGAAAACGTAAAGAAAAAACACACAAAAATTTATTAATCATTACTTGTATGAGAGAAAGAGAAAACAAGAAAGAAAGAACAGAAAAAAAACATATATTTATATTTGTTATATTTTGATAAAAATTTGTTTACGCCAACAAAGATCGTTGTACGTATACGTCGTACATTAATTATTCTACATATTCACACGGATCATGAACATAGGGCGAAAAAATCTGTTCATGTATCAACTCAAAGATATAGTTTTATACATTAAAAGGGCTAGTTTTTATTATAAAAAATATACAAAGAAAATCTATTTTTAGTCTTCACCGACAGTTTCTCTTTATCTTTATAGGAGGTACTTTAAACGCCTGCGATAAACGGTCATACATATTATACACGTGTACGTGTAGATTAGAATATTTTCATGATTAGTGAATAATATGAGTTTTATATACGTATATGTATATATATTTATGTATGAATGCACATGCGTTGCAACATCCGGAGATTGTTATCAAAACGTCGAGCGGTAACATGAATCCGATAGAACAAATTTGAAATGATGAAAATAAAAAAGTTCGACAAATTGTCAAATATTGAAAAAAAAAAAAAACAATTAATTTTTCAAAATATTTTTTTTCCTTCATACCGATGTATATTTTCGGAATCTTTAGTATTTAGTATAGCTTAAAGTTGCGCTTGTCAGCTCCTCACGTTGCAATAACAGTTCTTAAGACTATTCGTCAGACTTTTGCCCGCATCGTTAAACTGTCATCAAAGATCGACGAATCTCGAGATACATTCCGATCGTAAAACTCCAACGGTGATCGAAATATAGTTATATGTATACACAGACGTGTATAAAACATTCGTAAATAAGATGCAATGAATGTTCTAATACATGACACAATGATATACGCGTGTATATCAGATATATGTATATACGTAAATGTATATTGTTTGTGGGTTGCAGTCAGTTTTATTATAAACTTTTATCGGAAGTTGTTGATATGCATGTGGATAAAAAAAGAAAGAGAAAGAAAATAAAGAAACGAAAAATAAAGTACAAAAAAAAAAAAAATAATAAAAATCGGACACGATTTCGTTCTATTATAAATCCCTTCTCATCAATCCGAGGCAATCATTATTTATAAACGCTAGTGCTAACGGTTTGCTTGAGAAAAAAAAAATAATCAATAAATAAATAAATATATAAAAAATCGTGATCAAGCAATCTCCGAATGGCGAAGCGTCTTAAAAGATGTAAGGTTAGTATTTGCGTGAATCAATTTGCGTTCAACGACCTCGCGATATACTCCGCGGCTTCCGAAATTCGATCTGCGGTATACATGTTTACTAATAATCTTAATATAGCAGTGGGTAGTAATTTAGTCACTCGTCATTTGTAATCTCAACTGCTCGTTATACATATACATATGCTGAACACATCGCGGTATCGTCGTCACAAATACACACGTATCTATACGTATACTTATTTATACATATATACATATACCTACGCATATCTGGTATATAACATATATATATATATATATATATATATCGAAAGTAAAAGACCCTCGCCGAGCAAAGCAAAACTTTGTATCTCGATTATAGATATAGGTATATATATTTCTACATCAACAGCTGTGGGTATAAGTTCGTTTGTGGCATTGATAAGTAAACTTTTATATGAATATATGTATATGCATATAATATACCTATACGTAGATGTACGAAATGCGATAAACTTCAGCTACTTTGTTCTATAGTGCCTATCATCTCACGTTTTTAACCAAATCATATATACACCTGTCCTCGTGAACGAACCTTTCAAGGAATAAAATTTTCCATTTCGTACAAACGCGGAATCCGCAACGTATTATTCTACCTATAGCATGTGTCTTTCGCAATTGTTAAGCCGGTTGAGTACATGACTAATTCAATAATTTATTCTTTTTGATTGAGTATATTATTATTATTTTTTTTCTTTCTCATCTTCTTCACATACGTTAAATATTCTTTTGAAAAACTGAAAAAATCAATGAAATAAGTTTATGGAATATTTTTTATGCTACAGATAAGTCACAAAATTTTTTGAAGTTCAAAAAATTTTTCCATTCGTTTGATAATTTTTTTTTTTTTTTTTTTTCTTGTCTTTTTCTCACGGTCTTAAAGAACGAATAAAAAATTTAATGTCGAGAATCGAAAAATGATTTGTCGACGTATATAAGATACCACGATTAACATATATTTAACACACAATATATCAGCTTATAATTACTGTGTATAGATAAGTTTAATCTATTTCGCTTCAAAAATCGCAAACTCACGATTCGCTCGTTGAAATGGCAATGAACTATAGCAGGTGATAATATCTATTCGATCTATTCGAAAATTTTCACGATTAGAGAACAAAAGAAATAAAAAACGATAAAAAAAAAAATGAGAATTATACCATTCAGCATGTCTATATAAAATTTCATAAGATTCTGAATTTTGATTTTTCTTTTCTTTTGGGTGAAGAGACAAATAATCTCCGCTCTTTTTTTTCTCTATACCTCGTATAGAATTTGCTTGAGCTCTTCGATCATCCAAAATGGTATTCCCCGGACTTCCGGCCTGCGGTGGCGCCGGTCCAACAACCGTGGTCTGTCCCTCAGCGGGTTGAGGACTTGTGCTGTCCGCTCCCCAGGTACCGGGGCCACCGTACACTGATAGGTTGTTCTCCATTTACGCCTTATCACGATATCATCCCTGGATTTTGATTGTTCACGTAGGGAACTTGCCTCATTCAGCATATTAAGCCATTCACCGCGACACTCGCCGATTCACTTTTTCCAATTCCCGATCCTCGACGGAGATCCAGTTCGCGAGTTAAATATTTATTTAAATTAATAATCATGCGGTGAAAGTCTGTATGTAAATATATATATTTTTTTTGTCGTTCAACGGTGGATTCTGAAATTAAAGCCCCGCGCTCTCGTTCAAAGAGCGTTCAGCATTGTCAGTCGTAATTTTTCTATTTCGTATTAAGTATAATAATAATATAGGTATAAAGAAAATGGAATCTTGTATTTTCCGACTGAATTTTTTTCTTTTCTTTTTTTGTATACGCAGAAGTATATATTAGGTATATATCTCCGTGTTCATAAAGAGAAAAAAACAAAAAAAAAAAAAAAAGCGACTATAAAAAACGGTGTAAAAATATCTGGCAAAGTTTTCTACAAGCTAAACGGGTAAAATGGAATATTACCCGACTCGACGAGTGGTAAAAATAAAGCCAAGACACGACTATATAGTAACTAACTTTGGCTATATGACTGAAAGTTGACTGTGATGAAAATATCGTGAAAATTTGAATATCGTGGGATGAAAATTTTCTTGAAAAAAAAAAAATAAATAAAATAAATAACTAAAAAGAAAAAATATCGATGGCGATCGATATACGACTACTAGACGAATGTCATTTGATTTTCAATTATCCTCGTAACAATTCTAATAAAAATTTCAAATAGATAATAATTTGTGTACAAATTTGTCAAAATAGTTTTCAGATTTTAACACAGATGATTAAAATTAATTTGCCAGATAAAATTTTTCACATCGTGTCTTATAAAACAAATAAGAAAAATGGTTTACGTGCCTGTGCAGTTATAAGGTGCTCGCGGGTAAAAATTAGACTAAGATCTGACCTTTTAGGGTTCGTATCGTATTATACCTGTAACCGCGGAGTCTTTTTTTTTTTTTTTCTTCGATTATAGGAATTTATTGATATATTTTATTTAATGTTTTTTTTTTTTCTCCTTGTTTTTGTATATTTATATTTTTATTATTTGCGATTCTGTGCCAATAGAATGAAGAAAAAAAAAAAAAAACTTGCGCGATGGAAACCTGTGGGAGAAAGTTTGACAAACGACAAGACCAAGTATAGCGCGGCTCCAGTATTCCGATCAATTATAATTATGTAGATTATAGTACCTACAGTTATAATGATACTTTTAGAGATTAATGAATGAGCAAAATAGAAGAAAAAAAAGGATTTATTTTTTCTTAAGCCATATTTGTTGAAGCACAATACCTCGAATTGTATATAGCCATAAAGTATTGAATAATTTTGGATCTTTATGACGAAATGTGGCTTAAATCAAATATAATATACAATTTTAATTTATTATTATAATATAGAATCGATCTGAAACACGTAGACAAGACAGTCTTATAACTGCTTCTTATAACGCCCACATATCGCGTGTGTACAGCGTAACAAAACGTACCTAATCAACAAGAAAGAGAGAGAGAGAGAGAGGGGAAGAAATACTACAGGAAATAAAAAAAAAAAAAATCGCTACGACTCAAGTCGAGTGATTTTAGCGGCACCGTTTGACACGTGTCACGGGCTGGTGGTGAGCAATAGCGAATAAGAAATATTCAAGATGGTTCTAAATGGTGAATCGTAACTTGTAATTGTTCAATTCTCGACACTTTATACTTTATACATTATACATACAATAAAACACTTATCGGTATACCATGTACGAATTCGTGTGAGATATAAATCGCTAAGCGGTATTATAGTAGTGCTATACCCCAGCAAGCCATAAGCTGAATATAATTAATCGAATGGCATTTAGTGTGACGGATTAAGTTCCAAGAAAAATTTTTATTAACATTGATTTTTTTTCCTTCTTCTAATGAATATCAATTGATTTTTAATTAACAATTATTCTCTTAATTTTTTTTATCGTTTTTTGTATTTAATGAATGAATATACAAAAAAAAAAATGTTATAAAACTAAAACCCGCGAAGCAGTTTGACGGTCGGTAAATTTTATTTATTTTTATAATAACTTGAGAACGTAATTTATCGTTATAAGTATACCACAGTTGAATGATTAATTCAGTGACGTTAGTGTAACCTGCAGGAATCACTCCAATTCCCTTGTATCCCTCCTATATAGTCATTTTCTCTTAATTTCGTTCTTGTTATCTACCGCTAATGGTATTACGAAGAAAATAACACGAAGCAATACGTTATTATAGGAGACGGTCCACGATCGACCCACTTTAGGTATATAGGCGCACGTGCCGTTATAGTACGCGTGTATGTATATACATTACACCCATACATAGATGGCGTTTAACACTACAAATGCAATAATATATTATGTGGAAAATTTTTTATCCTCGTTTCTAAAAATTCAATTAGTCAAGTAATAGAATAGAGAAACAAAAATCGAATAAAATTGCAGATTCTTATTTATAAAAGTACAAGAAAATTATCTATATAGATAAATTTCTTTCGAATTTAAAAATTTCCTTATATTATCTCGTCCAAAAATTTCACAAATGTAATAAACAGTTTGCGGAAAAACGGTGAAAATTTTCCGGCTTGATTCAACGAGGAAATAGAAAAGGAAAAATAAAGAATAGGAGAAGAAAAAAGAAAAAAAAACCACGTTGCCGCGTATCGCTAGACGTCAACGCTCCGAATGTTATCGTACGCGTATATAGTGTTTGTGGGTATATATAGTATACACACATGCGTATGTGTACGCGTATATGATCGTGCGTATTCTATCGTCTCTTGGGAGCGCGAAGGCAGCGCCACAGTCGAGCGAGTCTCTTGCAGTGTATAGGCAAACATTACATAACTGAGAACGTTGAACTCGGAGTACAGTCACCCGGCGCTGCTGCTAACATCTTTATGACACGTAACAAATGCAGTAGCCAAGAATTTCGGCGAGACTTTTAACCATGGCAGGGGCAAAATTTTTTTTTTTCTTTTTCAAATATTGAAATTTACAAGAAAAAGAAAAAAAAACAACCGAAAATGAAAGAAAAAGCGAAAAAAAAAAAAAAAAAAACGAAACTCTGTCTTACGAGGTGATATCAATAAAATAACTTTTCGTTAGGTATATAACGTATTGTATATCGGTATCTGTGCGGCTATTGAACACGTGACGCGAAATTCCTTTACGTTGAATGAAAACAATATCCAGGAATCGTTTATTGTTTAAAATGTTTTTTCCTTCTTTTTTTTTTGATTATATCGATTATGACGCGCCTAGAGATTATATTTATTGACTCTTTTGAAATTTTGAGTAATTGATTATTAAATACGTTAAATGAAAATTTTTCGGTTCTTAAATTCGATAATTAGAATTTTTACGTAACAGCTGTGGCTGCAGCGAACGATTATTAATACGTATATTATAATAAATAATAAAAATATAGGTACAGGTACTGTGCTTCAACAAGTTACGCATTAGCAAATGATTCCTAATGATTTTCAATGTTATAATTACTATCGACGCCAATTCGTTTTTATATATCTAATAAAATAAAAGAAATAAAATAAAATTATGAAATTTTTCTTTTTTTTTTCTGTTTTTTTTTTTTTCTCTACTCGATGATCACGTGATGAAGAATGATGGTTAACAACTCCAACGAGTGAAGATATATTTTAATTTTTTCTTGTTTTTTTTTTTTTTTTTTTTTTTTATGGTAAATATGTGACACTAAGCTTTTGCTATATTTATCTTCCCATTTTTCACTATAATATTAATAATAACAATAAATCACAAGGATTTTCTTTTTCCGTTGTTGTTCCCTTTGTTTTTTTTTTCTTCTTCTCTCATTAGTTTTTTTTTTTTTTTAAACCTCGTTATAAGTACAACTTCGTGTATGTATGTATATATATTATGTGTGTCTGTGTGTGTGTGTGTGAGTGTGTTTGTGCAGGGTGTACGATTGAAGTTCAAAGTTTTTATTTCGACGAGAGAAAACAAAAGATTAAAAAAAAAAACAAATAACAATAATAATAACAACAATTATAAAAAATAAATAAAAATAAAATTGATAAAAAATCAAAATTAACAGATTTGAAAACGTAATCTGTAAATGTCAACGTCACTTCACTCGTAACTATCGAAGATGAATAAAAATTTTTTTTATTTTTTTTATCTCAACTATACAGAACAATTTATATTCGTCTAACGAATGACGTTGGAAAATTCATCGTCTCCCACAACGTGGGTGCAGCAATTATTAATGATTGCTTCTTTTTTCTTTGAAATTTATTTTCTTTATTCTCTTAAAACTCTCTTATCTTGTTAGGTGCTTGGTTCGATTATTCACGAGATTATTCCTTATACTTTATAATTAAAAACAAGAAAGAAACGAGCACGAAACAGAAAAAAAAAAAAAAAAAAATCTTTCGCGGAATTAACAAACGATTATTACACGATTATCACGCACTACTTTCACCGACACTCATCCACTCACTATTGTTTAACGATAACAAAAAAAAAAAATAATATCCCACGACCGCACTCGTTGTTATTATTATTATCATTCCGCTGTTATTTTTCAACAATTAGATGTATATATAGGATAGAACCCGATCATCGAAGATATCCACGTTTCACGAGCCACTGTGGTTACTGCGTTAAAGACTACACTCGATCACGAGGTTTCTCACCACTTTTTAGAGTTGAAAAAAAGAACTTTGATCGAATGTTATATGGTCGATATAAGGAACACCGTTGATAAGAATATAACGTGTGTGATGTATAAAGTATTGGTATTGTATGTATTTTATGAGATTCTTGCACCGTTCGTTCACTTCAGAAATACACTTCCTTGTTTGCGCGAAGCACAAGTACCGCGGCGAACCCGTGGTAAAACTAGCGTTTCTATATCCTTACGTCGTAAGACGCAACGGGTGCAGCTGCTGCTGCTGCTGCTGCTGCTGCTGCTGGTGATGTTGTTGCTGCTGCTACTGCCGCCGGTTTTTTAACGCTGGTTTTATTATTATTATTATTATTATTATTATTTTTAATTTTTTTTGTTCGCTATTAATAACTATCCAAATTTTCTTCGTATTTGTAATCGTAACTCCGGGTTGTCGGCCGAAGGTGAAAACCCATTGGAAAAGCTCAAAGGCATGAATTTTTTCGGGGCTTTCGTTTAACCGAGCGGTTTAGTAGCCAGCGGACCAGCCTGGCATCCAACAATATGTCAGAGAGAACCCCCCACCACTAACCGCGCTGTGGCAGGTCACTGAACTGTACTTCTAGCGATGATAGCCGAAAACCCCTCGGCTCCCCCACCCCGGCCTAACCGTCGACGACGGAATTGCCCGAGTACCTAGCGCGCGCTTTCCGTGCGCCGAGAGTTCCGCGCCGTCGATATAGCTGGAACCTTGCGTGCGCGTCGCGGGATTTGAAAAATTGAATTTCAAATTTTTGGTATAAAAAAAGAAGAGACGTTTTTTTGTTATCCATTTATGGCAATTTTTTCTCATATATACAATTACATTTAAATTCATTTCTTATTTACACGTTATATGTAAAATCTCTATCTGTAATGAAAAATTTTGCAACATAAAACGGGAAAATTCCACTTTCTTATTACCTCGAAATTTTTTTTCTACCTCTCGATGCTCGGAAAACTTTTTTACGTTTCGAGTTTTTCTATCCTTAATCCCGATATCACATCGGACGTAACAGACGGTGGTGACGCCGCGAGGCTGTACCACGAAGCTGCTGCGTTTCCTTCGCGCACGTGCCTCGGCTATACATATACCGAGTAGAAATACTGTACGACTACGCTACAGGGACGACGTGCAAACAATGCTATTGATAAGCGTCTACAAGACAAACGCGGACGCAAACAACGCGCCGAGTGCATCACCGCGCAACTAGACAAGACAATATACCGTACATTATACTGACGGTTGAGAACTTTGAGGCTTGAACTCTGAACGATCGATTATTACGACGATCATAATGAATTTTACATTACATGTCCTACGAAGGAGTGTCAGAATTTTCGATCAATTCATCGAAATTAACGAAATAATTTTTCAATTTTTTTTTATAAGTAGAAAAAAAATGTTACAAAGCCTGTTCTATAATTACTTTCCGTTTGTGTACTTTGACCCTACCTTATGAGTCTATACATGTACCCTTTTTAAAATTAACTTGACAAATTTTCTTCCGCGTTTTTATCCGTTAGACTTAATCTAACGGATAACGGACAGTTCAATGTTTGGTAATAGATATCGTAGAAATTGCCGAGGCGACTATTACTAGACGCGTGATCAAACGATAAAATCTAAGATAGATAAACGCACTGTACTTTTTCGTTCGCTATGGTTGCAGTATCTAGATCAGTATAATATAAAATCGTTTTATTAGTCAAAAAAAAAAACAAATTTCTCGGTATTCATATGAATTCACATTTTATGCCTTATAGAGTGAAAACCTGAGAGTTAAGAAAGATGAAAAGTGGGGATGAGCTGTATAGGTAGCGAATCAATTGTAGAAAAAAAAGAAAAAAAAGACTGGGATACAGGTAAGATAAAGTAAATATAATAACCGGTGAGGAAAGATTAAACATCCTGAACTTTGAGAACTTGGCGAACTCGAACTCGAACTCGACCTCGGCTCCTTGATCTACGATTCGCGCTCGTTCAGTCGCGCATAATTTAAAATGCAACGACGACGCTCACCTACGTTACCTACGCCTAGGCTAGACCAACCAGTCCCCCAAGACACGTTACCTACATTTGCTTCAACGTTACCCACGCACTCGCATAGACAAACCTCTTCTCTCATTGTTAGTTACAACCGGCATGATAGCTGGCTGATTCTCCGCAATTTATGTATAAGCCGAGAATCGATGTGAAGAGAGATAGAGATTAAAATAAATATTTCGATCTCTCGTGAGAAAATAATAATAATAACAATTGCAATAAATGAGTGAATGAAATAACCAAAAATTATTTGATAGAAGCAAATGATTTCAAAAATAAAAAAAAACATCGTCTAATCGGTTATGACGAAAAATAATTACGCAATGATTGGATCGCGATTAAATTATATATTCTTAACAAGCCTCGCTGATCTCCGATAGGCATATATATGCGTCTACATATGTGTGGTATAATATACCTACATATAGGTAACTTTTGATGCAGGACGCGTTATGAATGCGTTATGCAAGATATTCTTTTTTTTTTTACTTAAAAACTAAAAATGAATTGAAATAACACATTTCTAATACCTTTTTTTTTCTTATTATATTAGATATTATACCATGGCACAAATTACTAAATTTGCAGACTCCATATAACGCAGAGTAATACTTGTTATTGTGGATGGTTAGAGCTAATATATTCATGCGGGGGATATATAAGCCTCAGGGATTTTGTTTATCTAGAGAGAATCTGTCAGTACATTGTCTTGCACAATCTACAGCAGCTGTCCGCGTGCGTATATATATATATATATTCTGTACGTGCGAGACTAGCACGCTAAATCTGCATCCTTTCTCGCATTATTATTTATTTATCTTCTAGTAGTTATTATGAACGTATAGCCTCGAGCATGAGAAAGAAAAAAAATTAAAAAAATAAAAATAAAAAATGTTCGATTTTTTTGGTTTTTCTTTTAATTTTTCCTGCAAAACCATTACGATTAAACAGTTCTATGCATTTCTGCACAATGTAAAAATCGCTGAAAATATAATCCTCGAAGATAATTTTATAGATTTCATTTTTTTTTGGTTTTTTTATATCCTTAAAATTTTTGTTGCCTTTTAATATTATCCACGTTTCAAACTTGAGCTCTTCGAGAACGCCCCGGCTATACTTTCTCTGGCAACTATAATATATCGCGTCACCCGCGCGCAGTTTAACTGTCTCACTCAAACTCGTGTTCTTTCCGCTTATATACGTCCTTGTCTTTCTCCGCGGCTCGCCGCGAGCCGCTATCTCTTTCCTTCTCATTCATTGCATAACCTCGCACGGGGTTGCCAACCTGCGACACGTAACTAGCTATAAATAACACTAAAAATAAATAAATTGTGCAGTAGCAGTGCACGGGCGCCCCTGCTGTATAAATATTTAGGTATACCTAGTTGGGATGCAATTCGTTTCCCTCCCCCAACTTTCCTAGTTCCGTATTTTTTCGTATTCTTGTGTTAAATCAAAACACGAAAAAACCGCGATTTTACATGCAGAGGAAGAAATAAAAATAAAATAAGATAACAGACTAAGGAAATTCTAGATATAGAATATGAATGTGATCGGGAAAAAATTATTCGATAATCTTTATAACACTGTCGAGTTTCAATTGAAAAAAAAAAATCCCCTTTTGCCATTGTTTAACAAATAATAAAACAGATGGTGTTAAGATCGTGGTAAATAATCCCTCGTCGTGTAAAAATCTATCCTGTAAGATTAGGTATAATAAAATATGGGATATAGGATGGGGATTTTCGGGGAATTTGATCCGAGAGTAAAATTACATACTAGAAATTCCTACGAAAACGTTTTATGCAATAATGAAATTGAGAACGGGCTTGTGCCTCACACTTGATGATTTTTGGGGATTTAGATACCTGTAGTAATATCTCTGGGGATTATGAGTATGCCAAAGGAAGGTTCTGGTAGGGAATAATCAAGTTCTTATCTTTAACGGACGGAACTACGTATATAGTGAAATGAAACGAAGAAGAATTAAGAAATAAAGGGAGAAGGGGATGGAGAAATAAAATTAAAGAGAGAGAACGAAATGAAATGAAATGAAATGAAATGAAATGAAACGAAACGAAACGAATGAAACCCGTGTCAAATAGGTACAAAAGAGACCGAAGGCACAATAGAGAATGTTAAACACGCATCGTCGACAAAGGGAGCCAAGACACTCGCTTGCCGATCCTATCTCATGTCAAAGTAATTAAAAACGTTACGTAAACAAACAACTTTTTGATTACTGATAAATAGTTGTATAGTCTCGGATTTCCTATTAACACGATCAAAAGATTCTCGTCTTTCAACCAGCTGATATCATGAATTCAAACTTATCGTATATAATTATGCAATTTTATTTCACTATTTAAGAGAAATTCAAATGTACATACATACATATATTATAATACATACAACGATAATTATAATCAACATTATACCAGCTTGAAAGAGCCGAAAAACGTTTTGATTCGTTTTGAAATTAATCCAAAAAACAGTAATAATAATACTCGTTTGATACGCGACAAATAAAAAAATTATAATTGTATCTGTAACATACGTCTTGTTAGTTATAGAGTCAAATTTGTATACATATATATTACATATAGATAAATTATTATAACGCGAAATTGAATTCCACGGAGAATGCATAATTTTCCTGTACAACTATTTCTGAATTGCGTTGTAATAATATATGTGTATGTATATACTTATGTGAACGAAACTATACGAGAATTGCACCGCGACTCGCGTGCATAGGCAAAACAAATAAAATAAGCAAACGGGTGGTCTGGTGTATAGTAACTATATATGCGCGCGGCGACATCCGCCTCGATTCATCTGATGTTTTGTACGAATATAGATAGCAGCGCGGTTCTAAATAGCAGCTCATTGATCGAGCCGAATAGCAGTGTGCAGGTTCCTTTTGAGATGCATAGAAAAAAAAAAAATAATAATAATAATAATAAAAGAAAAAATAGAAAAACCTTTCGCGGAGAAATGATGAGACTTTGAAAAGCGGCTAGTGGTAGATGAAAATGGAGAAACGAGTGGTAGGTATAGGTATATATATATATAAAAACATACTGTCGTAGGCGGTAGAAGGGGGAGTTTATATTGTCCCGCAAACGCAAAGACGAGAATGGACGGTACGGTTCCGTTAAGAAAGCAGCAGCAGCAGGAGCGGTGTGGCAACTCTTACGACATTGGCGAATAAGATGGGGTATAAATGTGATCGTACGAATGTTCGTTTGATGCCAAGATCGCGAGGCATTTAAAAAGATTTTTTGAATTAGGGCCGCACTGCCGCGAATAGCCGATACGCGATCCCCAGCCCGGGCCTTTTTGGCTTCCGCTTAATGTCGGTCCCGTATAGATGTATACTTATACTAATTAAAAATCTAGTGGTAAACCGAACGTCAACGTCAAATGTAGAACGAGTACGATACCTCGAACACAGCGAACTCCGCAACTCGAATACATACATGCACTTACAAGAATTAGCAATTTTCTGAAGGAATAAAGAAGTTAAAACAACCCCAAATCATCCTTCATATACAAAAAAAAAAAAAAAAAATGACTAGAATTAATTCTTCAGGAACGTGCAGTGCAAGTCGAGGCATTTTTTTCGCCGGTGATTATAATATAGAGTCAATATGGAATAATTTTTGTATGATAATAAATATAACTGTAAGTTTTGACAGAAGCTGTTGTATTTTCATTTTATTCGATTGCGTGTAAGAAAAAAAAAAAAAAGGGCAAAATTTTTTCCACCGGTCAATACGCAGGCATGAGACGTGCGGCGGGTACCGCCGTCGGCAGGTTAGTAACTTCGTCGGTGAACGCGGTGAACGACCGAGGGCCGTAGGCGCATGCGCAACGGCACAGCTGACCCAGATACAGAACGTGATTGTCACTCGGTTATTTCCGACGTTAGTCGGCTCAGTTCGGTAGACACGGGTGTCTCGCGGCTGACCCACATCGCAGAGAGAATCGTACATCGGCAACAGACCGCCGTTGGCGGGCATCGCGTTTGGTACGCGGTTCGAGACGATATTCATCGTACTTGCAATTAAATACTGCGTTAGGAATTCTACTGAAGAGCTAACCGCCCTTGGAGAAGAAATTACAGCCTGAAATCTCCATTCATTTATGCTAAAACGTCGATATATTACCTGCAACTCGCCTTAGTTTAGCACTACAGTAAACTTAAACGATGTTAAATTATGGTTTCAACTTTATACTTTACAGGTTTATTATTTATTCGACTTTTTCCCCCTCCCCAAACCGATCATGTATCACATACGTATATATATTCAGACATGTTTTGTACTTTCGCGATAAATTTTCCTTCTCTGAAATCTCCGCAAGGAGTATACACGAACTGTACTGCAGTTACAGAAGCAAGACTGCAGCTATTGCGTTCGGAAAGCGTCCGTCTGAATTCCTTCTGGTCAATTTTAACCGTTTCCTCTCTATCTATGTTTATATGAACAGTTGGTGGTACCTAATGTTCCTTTTTCATACATCGAACGGCACTATCTTCTTCGAATTACCGTAGAATCCAAACGCATTCGAAATACATAATGACAAGACAAATATAAAAATTTGATTTGTTACTTTTTAAACACCGTTTACAAGTCTATTTGCTCCTACGTGATCCGCGACCTAAGCTTCTAGTGGAGGTAGTCGGTGGTCAGTACTCCGTACGCAGTATAACTCATAGTCAGCGTGTCAACGGTGGTCATGTGATTAGTCATGTTTTGGGTCATAGCCATGGCTATGTGTCGACTTCATGGCTTTGATTGGCTCCGCAATTTTTTTTTTCCTTTCTCGTTACACATATACAAAGTTTTGCGACGCGGGGTTAAGATTCTCGGCAGATTTCGTCCCCCTCGCGCATGACATAAGAAACTAGCGATCTTTACGTGCTGCAGCAAGGTTCTATCGAATTTTACGAACTTTTTTTTTCCCAAGTTTTTCTTCGCCCGCGGATTATTTCCTTGAGTTTTATTAACGAGCTGCAAGGTCAGGGGTCAGGAATTAGCGCAGGACAGTCTTTGTGAATAATTATTTTTATTGGATCTATGTTAGTTGACGGTTTTGATGGATTATTTTAGTTTCATCTTGTTGGGATGGGGATTTAATTAGATCGCGTAAACGACTAATATATATTGCAGGTAAAAAGTGATCGCGTCGCGTATACATCGTAGGTGATAGTATATTGGAATAAAATATCCCGCGCGTCATATGCATGTTTCCATATAATTTGATTTCCCAGGAAACACTCGCGGTGAAGCAATCCTCCGAGTAATTTCAGTTTCCAGAAACTTTTAGAGACCGATCTCATAACGGTGGAGAGACCTAAATTCCACTTTACAAGAGGAAAAAGAAAAAGAAGAAGAAGAAGAAGAAGAAGAAGAAGAAGAAGTAGTTGAAGTCGAAGAAAAAAATAAAGATTCAGGATATTTGATACGAGATGAACCGAAACCTTTACTTCAAGTCGACGACTGGAGCTGAAATTTATTTTTGACGCATTGTTTCATCGTTTTTCACAGCTGCTATACTGCAGCCGTGAATATATACCGCTCCCCGGTTTACTTTGCTGTGACTTTGCCACGTTTCTCTGCACCAAGTCTCACACCTAGCTCGATCCATCAAGCATCACGTCGACGTATATTGGCTCGGAGCAAAGTTTCAATTTTAGAAGGCCAGAAGTTAAAAACGAAAGAAAAAACAAAAATAAAAAATAAAAATGATTATATAATAATAATAAAATGAATAAATAATTTAAGGATCTCGAAGTAAATATGTATATTTTTTTTTTCTATATGCATACATAGAAAAACTTGAATCGTCGACGATTTCATCCAGTCTGATTATAAACCTAGAATTACACGTATTCGTTATAACCGTTTGGTAGGTAACCTTTAGCCACATAACGCGTCGGCGCTTTCTCTGCGGTTATTTTATTACCTTGCAAACGTATTCGACTACTTGGTAAATATTTGTATATAATGTTTGGCAAACACTAGGTATCCGACGCCATTGCATCGCGTGTCTCTTACAATTTTACGTTAGATCAACAGATTTCATATTTAATAATCATTTTTTATTTTTTATCTTTTTTTTTACGAATACATCAACTTTTTATACGTCATCTATATTAAAACCGGGCTGCAGTGCCACATGTGAATTTTATAGCGAAAAAATCTGTATAGTGTACATAGGTATAGGTATACGAGACGCAGTTGCCAACAGTCGCAAGATTTCAACCCGTTGATGATGTGGGTAATGCTTTCTAAATTTCACCTCCTCACATGCACAACCCTGTAGTTTCGTTGCTTCGTTCACCTAGTGTAAGCTAACAATCGTGATTCGTAACGGTATAGGGCTACGGGCAAACATTTACAAACGCTCGGTGATTATATTATAATTTATCGAAAGACTCATTTAAAACTATCATTAATTTTTTTGTTTTTTTTTTTTTCTAATTTTTTTCTAATATTTTGACAGCTGTAATAAATATCGTCCAAGTCCGATAACGTTTGCTTTATCTCTATAAGGTAACTATAAAGCGAAATTAATTATAATTTGGTTATTTCGTATACCTATATAACAGCTGTCTAGCAATGAATTGAATGATCCACGTTTGAGATGCTGTTACCACCGCGAGATGTACTTTAAAAGGGTATATAAATTAACAGACGTGTATTAGCTCGTACGTTATACACGTGTGTTATATTTAAAATAATTTCTTTGGAATGATTTTGGAGCAGTACCAAATTCATCCCTGATACACTGTTTACGGGTTCTTGAGTATTCTGGCTTTCTCAGTTGTCTATTTTCCTTGCTTTCTCACTCTGTCTCACTCCGTTTCCAAAAATAACCGACAAATTTAACGGCTCGTTCGTGCACCCAGCTGACTCGTTGCATCGCAACGTTGTAAAACGTGTCCGATTACGCGGAATCCGATGAGAATAAAATACGAAATAAAATTAAAGAGAAAAAAGAAAAAAAAAATCTTTTTTTTTTTGCTATACCGTGATCGCAGATCGTGAATCATTATTTTCTAATTCTATTGTATATTGCATGAAGTAGAATTTCGCAAACTTATTACATATACATATGTACTAACGATATATGGTGTGACCATGGCAAATATATATATATACATATATTATCATTTTTTATTTTATATCCCTTTTCTTTATATAATATAAACGTTCACCTCGTATATAGATATATAAACAAATAATTCACAATCACCGCGCGCTTATATAGTTTGCCTAGGGGCAACGCCGCCGGCTTCAAGTATGTAGGATGTAGGTATATGTATTTTATTTAGCTGTCCTGCTACGCCACCGAGTTTTATATTGTCATAAATAGTATACTGATTGTGAGTAATGATTGGTTTCACTTCGTGTCTGGAGTCACCCGCGTCGTTTCAAATTGTAGCCTTGCTAACGCCGAGAGACTCAGCACTCGATTACCGAGTAAGAGGTGAATCTCGGTTATATATAGTAATCTTTACTAAATAAATTTCTATATTTAAAAACAATCGAATCATTCATTCAGAATTAATGCGAATTTTTTTTTTTTTTCATCAATGTATTATACATATATATATATTCTTACCGCTAAACACGCGGTTTAATTTCCAACCATTTCGATAGTGGTTATTATAATAGGTACGTATATAGAGGTGCCTCGGTATAACGCCTGCAGTATAATAATTAGTATGTAATAACATGCGTGCATTCGTATCTTTGCACATTGAGTATTTATCTGTGCATAACTAACAACTGTGAGGGTATAAGTATTGCCTTTTGACTCACTGTAAGCAGCAGCTGGTTGGCACTTGAAAATTATCGTCATTTATTCTAACTGCATTATAATAGGTATATACATATACAAGTTGATTGTGAGGTGCGAATATCCTCTTTGTTCAAGCTACAAAATATTTAGGCAATGAGAAAATTATTTACCTCCATATTTATTTTTTTGTATAATAAAATTTAGAAATTTCTCCATGCACGTATAGATATATGTATACATATATATGATTATATATTTAATTAGTATTTAACCGTTCAATCCTCAAACAAGGAACCTCGATCTTACCACACATGTTATCTATGTTTATACAACGCGAATTTTTTTCTTTCTTATACTATCACTGTTAAATGCTTATTACACAGAATATATATATACTGTGTGTATGTATGTGCAACTATTGTCGCGTTTGCCCCGTCATAGACGTACGTGTACTATAATAAGACGTAATCCGTATATATATACGGGGAAAAACTAATCCTGTATAATATTTTAAATAGGTTAATATATATTTGTATGTTAGTATATATCAAGAGAAAGGAGCTGTTTCCTTTTTTCCTCTTTCCCTTATTAATTTTTTGTTTGAATGAAAAAAAAAAAAAATAAAAAATTTCTATCCTTTTTTCTCTATATTTCTATTTGAACGTAATAAAACATTTGCCCAAGTATGTATTATACACCGGCTACTTCATTCACTATAATTCCTACAACGGAAGAAGCCAATGTTGTCGATTGCGTAAGTAAAGGCGATTGTCTAGGTATACGTATATACATATAGGTATATGTGTTATATACAAAACGTGGGAAATTACCGTGTCCGGGTAGTAGGTAGCTAGGTAGTAGGTATAGGTAGGTGTACCTAATTGTTTACAAATTGTTTTATTTCAACTTTCCCTATATATGTTTACCATTACACCTTCGAGTTTATAATTATTGTCGAAATGGAACGTCCACTGCAGTTCAAATAAAACAATAAATTCAACGATTTTTATAGCAAAAATATAAAAAAAAAAAATGCCTATCGATCTTATAATCAAATCCTATATATAGGTATATACCTATGTATGTATAAACAGGCATATATATAACAATCAGGAATAATAATATCCATTGTATACAATTTGTCAGGTGGGAATGACCTCCGTATTAAAATATAAGGTAGTAGCTAAGTAAACTTCAGGGCGTTTCATTCGAGCGGCAAGGACATTGAAAACTCGATTGGTGATTTAAATTAGGAAAAACATGTATAATAGTTTATCCAAAAGTCGGGCGAGTTTCTGGTTCGGTGGACCGTTCTATAGTTTTTTTTTTTTTTTTTTTTTTCAATTTGTGTTTTATTGTTATTATTATTATGGTTAGTTTTGTTTTATTCTCGCAAAGTCTGGACGTCTGAAATCAATGCCTGTAGAGCCACTAAGCCGCGATTTCGTACACGACGTGTATATCGATGGGGTTTCATTCTGATTATTTATTTTTTAATTTCTTTTTTTTTTTTTTTAATTTTACTTCACCAGATTTTCATCGCGCTCGTAACAAACTCTGGATTTTCATTCCCCAGGCCTCTCCTCTCCTCTCCTCTCCTCTCCTCTCCTCTCCTCTCCTCTCTTCTTTTCTCTTCTTCTCTCTTCTCTTCTCCTCTCCTCCTCTCCTCTCCTCTCTTCTCTACGTTACGCTCCTCTCGGAGCAGCACTTGCCAGCATTTTATCTGGCGTGTCGTTCTCGCGCGAGAACGCGTACGTGTTAATGCACACCGCATGCACCGGTGGTACGGTGTTAGTGCGTGCGTGAAACTGGGTCGCGGGTTCGACAACTTCAGCCAAGGCTGCCTGCGCAGCGGTGCTCAACTAACGATGCATTATATATCTTTACCTTGCCTGACACATACCGTTGTATAGCTATTAGCTGTTGAAATTGTATTTATTTATTGATTTCTTTCATTTTCTTTTCATTTCATTTTTCAAATCATCGGATTTACATTATACAAGCACCCCTTCGTATTATTAACGTATATGTAAACACGTTGTACATATACGAGTTCCGGACAAGTCAAATTTTTCATTTCTGTTTGGTTTTGTTTTGTATTTTCTTCTTTTTCATTTTTTTTCTCCAATTAATTCCGACCCGAGTATTGGTCAGAAAAATCTCTCTCTCTCACTTTTATCTTTTATCTTCTATACGAGTTGTACGAGACTGTAACGATCTGATAATATCTACTCCATTTAAGAGATACACTCACCAAGTCTGAGTCTGTTTTTTTTTCTTTTTTTTTTTTTTTTTTTTTCAATATTTAAACAGCTTTTATTTTCGGCATAAAATTCTTCTTTAATCTTTGATTAAAGTTTAATGGAATCTGTCTATAATTACAAGTAGTACAGCTATAAGGTCGGAGTAATGGATACCTATAGTTATATTATTGTAAGCAAGTAGTTTGTTTCCTCGCGTTGTTGAATCTTTTTTTTTTTTATAATATTCTCGTTTTCTGTTTTCCTCAAGCTTTCGTCTTCGGAATAGAATTTAAAGTGCATTTTGTATATATAGTTAATACATCTTATTGTTGTTTAACGCCACGTGAATCATCGATATATAGGTTTATGTATACATATATATGTTAGAATCAATAAGTGGGTCAAATAGTTTAAAATTCTTTGATAATTTTTTTTTTTCTTCTTCTTCTTCTTTTTAATTGTTATTATTATTATTATCATTATTATTCAAATATATCTACGCAGTTTTGAGCGAAAAAAATATATACATACATACGTATATATATATTTATTTTTGTCCCATTTTATTTTTGATCGTTACCCTCAATTTTCTCCCGATCAGTATAAACCACGTCAAAACAATAACAAACATATCGAGCGTGACAAAGCATCAAAGATTATCGATTTATCGTATCCTAATACTACGATTCGAAACTTGCGCGTTAGAACCTTTTTCCCCCCATTAACATAATTTATATGTTGCTTCAATTTATCCGCTCCGCAATGTTTTTAATCTATCTATATTGTATATGCATATATACAGATATATTATTATTATTATTATTATTACTATTATTATTGTATATTATTGGAGGGGAAACGTTAATATGTCAGATTTTATTATTACACGGTGCTGCAGCTATTACATCCATCGTGATAGTTATTTACTCGGTTTGATTTCCTGTTACAGATAACAGAATTACTTCTCAACTCGTTTATATGTATACGTATGTACAGGGCTCGTTCCAATAATCAATATGTATGTATGTATGTTACCTGCTGCGCGATACCGTATGAGAGTTATAGCCTGGCTTGCAGATATTATATTCGAATATCTCCTTTTTTTTTTTCTTTCGTTATACTTCGTTATAAATCAAGATTTCTGCAGAGAACTGTAATCTAAGCCGAAGCCGATTAACATTAACGAGTTAAGTATGAAACACGAAGATTTTATTCATCCAAAATTTTCATTCAAATATTTTCATGCAAATGATAATCAAATGATAATAAAAAAAAAAGAAGAACATTCTGAAACCTTCGTCAAACTAGCTGTTGTCACATTTGGACGGCTATGTAATGTCGCGGATCGATTTCTACTCAAATAATTGGATTTTTATACCAAATTGGATATTTATACGTATTTATATTTATTTATTTATTTATTTATTTTTTTGCAATTTGAGAATCTCTGCGAGATGCTATTAACCAGCTGTCGCAACGCCGGTGCTGTCAACCAACTTCTATCCGTTATTTCTCGGAGTTTCTATGCTTTGCTATATACCTGCCGCATTTGCCTTGTCGTCTCATATACCTACATATATATATAGTATATCTGAACGTACATACGAGGTAGCTGTATTCAGAATTACTAAAACTTTATAGCTAACTGATGCGTTGGTTGAACCTATACATTATGACGCGCGTCGCGTTGCAAATATTTTTTTTTTTTTCTCATACATATAATCGATCGAAAAATAGTTTGAATTTAATCAAACGATTATTAAACGCGTCGTATAATATATCCACTGATTGGACAAGGTTCAAAAAAATTTATAAATAATAAATAAACGAGTGAAAAAAAAAAAATCGAACAAGCGCAAAATATGATATTATAATATAATAGGTATATACCCATGTATACATATGTTATGAGGTGATAAGAATTATACATTCTTATTGTTTTTCTCTTTGACTCATGATAGGTATGTATGTACGTACATACATACATGAACGCGAATATATAGCCATATACACACCTAATTCACACTGTGAAACTGCAGTCGCGCATTGTTTGTTCATTTTGACTACTGTGGTACTTGAGCCGCGGAAAAAATTTTTTTTTTCTCTGTCCACCTGTCATTGTAACATTACTCTGTACGATATGTTCCACTCGTAAAATGAGAATTCATATATGAAAGAACGAAAAAAAAAAAAAAAAAAAAAAAAAAAAAATGAACGAAATAAACGAAAAAAAAAAATCGAAAAAAAAAAAGAAACAATCCGGTAAGAAAAATAATTTAAATGCTACTCGTTTTATTTTTATGATCCTTTAACCAGTACAAGGATAAAGGTTTAATGTTCCCGGTGGTATTATACGTAGGTACACACACGTTACATACATATATATATATATATATATATATATATATATATATATATATATATATATATATATATATATATATATATATATATATATATATATATATATATATATATATATATATATATATATATATATATATATATATATATATATATATATATATATATATATATATATATATATATATATATATATATATATATATATATATATATATATATATATATATATATATATATATATATATATATATATATATATACCTACACTTGACGTATACAAATTTTACCAAGTAAGGATATACAATACGCGCGGTTAAAAATAGCTCGCGAAAAACTCGTTTTCACCTACGTATTTATAAGAAAAAAAAAAAAAAAAATTACTAATCTTGGAGATAAAAATTTTACGGTCCGACAATTTTCAACTATACGTATAATACTATATATGTATAAATATTAATGTGAGGTAATTATACTTCTGCGGTCATTTATTCAGTTACTATATATATATCAATGATTTATACACGAGCTGATACACACATATATTTATATACTTATATATATTGAATGTAGTAGTATGTCATTATTATACATACAGCGATGGATCGTGTAACGTAAGTAAGTACTTGTACAAAATCACGGGTGTACAACAATACTGTACACAGTTATACTGCAGTATATACCTATATACATTGCCAATGCTACTACTGGACGCAATATTTTGTCTTATGCAATAGCCATTGCCAACAAACAATTCCAAGTATATTCCCTAAGCGAGAATGGAGACAGATAGTCAAAACTTGAAAGAATTGTGTTGAATAGGGTAATTTTAGGACAGATATATACGTTATAATTTATTTTCTCATTTTATTTTTCCAGTCCCGTGAATATTTCTGAGTTTAAAATTTTTTTAAATGAGTGGAGTAATCGGAATCCCAAATTTTTGATTTTTGAATATCTATATACGAGTGTATTAAAGCTTGGAGATTGAGGTTAGCGTAATGAAAATAATCATCAAACGTAACGAATCAATCTGATAACCTTAGTTGTATATATTCGACAACTACAAGAAATTTTTCTATGGAAATCGTCGAAGGTCGTAAACGAAAACGTGTTCGATCCAGCGTAATGCTTCGTGACAATTGTACATTCACACATATATATATATATATATATACCTATATAGAATTGCCATCGTGTACCTTATACTCCGCGGGTAGGTACCTATGATAAATACGCTTATAAAATTTAAACACGTAAACGTACCTACCTTCCTAACTACCTACATAATATCTAGACTTAGAAATCTACGTCAAACAATCCTCCACGGTGTACTTCTATATCGTGATCTAATTGTAAGGCCAAACAAACAAGTGACAACAGAAATTCTGTCTGTAGCAAGCCCTATTGCCATGATGATGGCGCAACGAACTAAAGACAAATAATAAAGTTACTAGTTTTGTTTAAGTAAGTTGAATACGTTTAACGTCAATACGCACAAACTGGCACGGATATACATATCTAATTAGTATAAAGCTATAGTCGAAGGGCAAGTTTGAACACGAATTCAGGGACTTTTCTTTGGAACCGTTTGATCTATACGTATAACACAGCTAATACGGGCCGAGAATAATCGAATATTTCACAGACTCGTGATCTGTTCTTTACCAGATTTTTACAAGATATCGATATAATAACCTGACTTCAATTTTCAAAATCCTTGTACGTATGGACGATGTCTGATTTCTGTAGGGGAAAAGCTAGTGAAGTAATATATTTTGCGTAATTTTTCAACCAGCTTTCCAAATTAACGTAATTTTTTTTTTTTTAATTTCATATGTTCGTATCACATGTTTTTGATCCTGAAACATTAACGGGGACGTAGACGTCTTGGAGGACGAATCCGCGAAGGATAGGACTGCACGTAGCGGCGCCGAGTACGGTAATCGTTGATGCTAGTCTCGCGCCCGCGATAGCTGATTGTGTAACGATCACGACGAGCCTGTTTACTTCGCCACGATTCTCTTGGCCGCTCGACAGGCCTGAACTTTCTTGTGTCGTTTTAGTACACTCGTATATTTCTGTTTAAAGTCTATAGGACCGCCAAGTTGTTAGCCATTACAAATCCGCGGTAGAACGTGTCGCCGTGGATTACGCATTCGAGAAACGTGTATATGCATGTATGTACATACATACCTATATACGATATGAAGACGAAACGAGTATAGAAAAATATTAGAAAAAAAAAATTCTTTAGCAATTATAAGGGAAACGAAAAATATATGTATACTTTTTTTCAAAATATTGCACACAAAAGATGAGAACAGGTTTACCTGTACTCGAGCTAACGACAATCTTTGGAACATTTTTTCAAGTAAATGAGTAAGATACGTGTACAGGTAAAGCGGGTTGGGATCTTATTCTCGGTTGATTGCAAAGCAAAATCAGTTGATACAGAGTTTGATGGTGAGTCAATTTCACTTTGCCAAAACTTTCGCTCCCGCCAACTCTCACTTCCTACGTAAGTGGGTATATAATATACATATTATACATATACATATATATATATATGAATATGTATCTGTGATATTCGATTAGATTAAGAAGGCCATAAGGAATTGTTTTTTTTTTTATTCTTTCCTTTCTGTTTAATTTCTCTATTCTTTTTGAATTTAGAACAACCCGACATGATTCAATTACGCGGCTGTAATTTATGTATAGTCCCAATACCTGCGTATGTATATTACACCAACGTTTCAACGTATATATTATAACATCGTTAAGGAGAGAAGATTAACGCCGACAAAGCTGATACCAGAAGGTTTCATTCTTTCCTCTAAGAAAAACATTTTTTATTTTTTTTTTTTTTTTTTCTCAAATGGATTTCAATTAGCAAATGATTCGATGCTACGCGGTAAAGGTACCTTATAGCTGCTGGTTATACACTCCTAAAATGGTACATCGTATATACGCGAGTAAAGTTCCATATATGTATATGCCTGTTCCCCTTCTGTAGAATTCATCTCGTTAAATCGACTCGTAGGTAGGTATTACATTAGGTATATGCGTAAAAATATATATACGAAGCTAGAAACTACACGATTTTTAAATTGATATTCGATTTTGCGAAAATTTTATTCGATCCGAAAATAACGCCCCCCCCCCCCCCCCAAAAAAAAAAAAAATTCTCTCATCTCGTTTTTCTTCATCTTTTCTCTATCACGAACCATATGGTGAATATATATATTTTTTTTCTTCAAATTTTATATTCAATCACTAATCGAATTCAGGAATAGGATACGCTACTCGTTTAATAGTATACCGAGTCATTGGTGAACGGACATTATTTAGTACGAAATTAAAGTACAATTCCGTTGCGCGTTGAGAGGAGCTGACGATGAGAAAGGAGATCCGATGTTGCAGTAAAGCTGCATTTCATTCGGGCTTCGTGGGTCTTATGCACGCGCGGATGTATTGATGCGGCAGCGGTGTGTGCAGGCTTGAGTTGCACAGTTGGGTATCGATCCTGACCCCTCCTCACCCCTCATTCCTCCCTAACCCTCTTCCACCCCCGCATCCTCTCCTCACTCTGCGCTCGTTGCTGCTTCACCCTCATCTCCTTCCTTGCCTCTCCTCTCTCTTCCTTTCCTTTCCTTTTCTCTCCTCTCCTCTCCTCTCCTCACCGCCTCTCTATACTCTTTACTATTCTTTCTCTAGCTGCAATGCCAAAGATCTACACGAACCACCCCACCAGCAGCGCCATGTTTTATCCGAGTAACAATAGAAAAACAAATTCAAACGTATTAACGCGAGTCAAAAAAGGATTTCATAAAAAAAAAAAAAAGAAAAAAATATTATAGTTCGATTTAGAATTAATTGAAAATCCAAAAATAACAAAAAATTTCACGTATTATGCAATTTTCTTCTATTGATACTCGTTTGAGTTTTAAGGTATATATCTTGTATATAACATGTATTATACTGACGGACTATTTCGTTGAGCGTAGTTTTCTGGTTTACCTCGACAAACTGGAAACGAGTTTAGTATTTTTTTTTTCTATTATTTAGAATTTTTTTTTTTTTTTGTTTTTTTAATCTGAGAACAACTTTGGTCGTAGTTTCAGTTATCGTTGAACCTAGCCTAGCATAGAATAGCCTTGCCTTTGTGTCTTATACATATGCACTAAACTGGTCTAGAATTAGATCAGCTCGCAAAAGTCAAAGAGTACATTATACCCGTACAAGCCTACTTCTAAAAAAAAAGAAAAATCATCCATTGCAGAGATATAAAAGTTACATCAAAACTATTTCGCAAAAGTCGTCGAAATAACAAAATGACAGAATAAATTGATAAAAATTCTGTCGCGGTATTACTGTGCGGAAAAAAATTTGCGGATATCGAAATAAGAATAAGAAGAAAGCAAAATAGAAGAAAAAAAAAATGAAATGAATAACGATTTCAACAAGAGAATTAAATATCTATGATTTAAGACTTAAGAATTTGAGACAAGAAGTTAACAAATTAGTAATATAATTTTACGAGTTAGTTCACTTGATTCATTTTATAGGATCAGTTTCGCAAACGAGTTTATCTCCACGAACGGGCGCAGCTCCGTATATATCTAACAAGTAATAGAGGTATATATACTTATGGAATACAATGTTCATGGTTATAGAGGCAATAGTTGTACACACACACTTAAAGCTGTGTCTAACCTGAACGCAGTTGTGTAATTATAACTATGTACTACGAATTTTAAACCTGGGTCCACCTGGCTTGTCCGACTTCGTACTATATTAATGATCGAACAATTAATCACGCTTTTTTTTAAACCAACAACTCGTCGGTAATTATCATATCTTCGAATGAAGTTGTGAAAAGAAACTTATACATGTAGTACCTTTATGAACCCTAGCTCTATCATAGCGAATGATCCATTGCTCACATGTCAAAAGACGTTGAAAATGAAAGTAGGCGAGTAATTATATATTATTGCATAATAATTTACTATTTTCATTTATCAAATTCGCGTGTGTCTTATTCATTTATTTTTTTTTTTTAATTGTTTTCTTCAATTTTTCGTATATAATGTACAATCTCACTAATTCGAATTCGCTTGTATTGGTTTGCCGGATAGATGAGATTAAGATTTCTCTGTATTCTTTATTTCTTCTTTCGTTTTTCTTTTCTTTCTTTCTTTTTTTTTTTTTTTTTTTTTTTTTTTTAATTATATTCAGCTAGTTTGACGGGATACTCGCGTTGTTTGTAACGCGCCAAGTGTTTCGTCATCGGGTTGATTTTTTTCGTAAGTGAAAGTGCCTCCGTGTGGGCATGTGCACAACTTTATATCTATACATATGTATACTATATATACCTGCGTTGGTATTTACGTACACGCATATTATACACGTTATACATACATATTATACATAAATATACACATACATCTTCGAGTGGGTATAAAACACGTACGGTGTATAATACCTACGCAGACATTTATCAAATATATAGGTATACGCATGTATATATACAGAGGAGTTCGTTAATATATCTCCGCCGTTTCATTTCGATCCTTTCGGACCAGTTTTCAATTAATTATATTACATATATTGCAAAATAACAGAGATTGTTGCACGGCTTATAATGATTTATACTCTGAATACAACGATTCTATATTATACGTAGGTATATGTAAGCATTTATACCTGCTTCTAATATCGTCCAAGTTATACAATAATTCATCTAATTGCACTTCCGAACAAACGAGTAAACGTGACTATTACGATATATAATTTAATTAACATTTCTCGCCTTAACATCGTCGCGGCAGTGTTCCTTTGCTTGATATGGAAAATTCCTTATTCTTTGCCCTTTTTTATATTCGCATGGCAACGCCGGCTGCTATTACTGCAGCATATATATCGCGGTCTCTAATGGACCAAAAATGATGACATATTCGCCTTACTCGGAGGGAATTTGAAGGTGAAAAAAGAAGTTTAGTCGCACAGGTTGAAGCGGATTCGTAAATATACGTATACTGTAACTTTGATTAAAGTTATTAAAAATAATGTAGCTGCGGTCTTATAGCGACTTGAACCGGAAATTTGTTTCCCAATTTTTTCTTTTTTATCTCTTAATTTTTTTATTTTTTTTTTATAACGGCAAACTCTCGAACAGTTGATCATGCGAGTACACGTACCCTACGTCACCGAGAGAGCAGGCAAGGGAAATTTGCCACCTGGTAATTTCGCGGACTTGACTCTGATTCATCGTTTAAGAAAGCGGACTTGCGTCCTGTTCGCGGTATATTATAGTATACCTATTAGTCTTATACGAATTAAGGTAGAATAAGTAACGGTTCAAAAAATTAATACACTTGTTTTTTTGCTCTTGCAGGCTAAAAGGTTTTTGCCTGTGGAATTTTTTATTGTTTTTTTTCTTTCAACTCTAATTTCACTTCATCAAGAATTATTTTTTTTATTTCCATGTTCTGATGATTGAATGCAGTATATATATATATATATATATATATATATATATTTTCGCGGAGCTAATATCTGTGACAATTGAAAATATAAATTTTCTATATAGATATTTTATATTCATTTCTTTTTATTTTCTCGAAATTTTACGTCCATTTTACTCTTGAATCAAAAAAAAAAAAAAATAGAAAAAAGAAAAAGATAGAAAAGTGTGGCAAAGGATATTACTAATCGTAAGAGCCGGATCTGAAATGACATGCAGTAAAGTCTCATTACGATAAACCGATCATGAGTTATCGACTTGTAAAGTATAGAAGAGTATAAATTTAGAGTATATAGACGTAGAAGCGACGTTTTCCTGGCAACGTCGATTCAAAGCTGCGGTTTTATTCTTGTATTTCGAAAGCCGATAACTCATGGTTTGCTACTAGGAATGATAGTTGGTTTATCGGAAAGACATTGCTGCGGGATTCATTTCGATCTTTTCTTCGCTATTACGATGAAAAAAAATTGAATTTCATACGAAAAAAAAAAAAAAAGAAATTAAAACCTAAATTCGTATTATACTTTGATAAGTGAAAAAATGTTGAAAAAAAAAACAGATGAATATTTATCGTTTTGGGAACGAACGTTGAATTCAACGAGATTTGGAACGATTTCCTTCAAAAAAAAATTTTTCATACAAATTAGATTTACCATTTTTTTTTTTATTTTATACTTTTTTGTTTTTTCTTCAATCAACTACGATTCGTTACGCTATGTATAAATAATTTAAAGAGACACCGGCCACCACGTGACGTGGCACGAAATCAGCAAGGACGTTCGCGTAATTAGAAAGAAATAAAAGAAAATAACTCGACTAGACTTTACAACGGGTCAATCTCGTACGGAAGGCTTATACTATTAGTATTTATCACACCGGGTGGTCCTGACGTGGAATCAAATTATCATCTTGATTATTCTAGATAACTGGTTTCATAACAGTAGATCAAAGATCTATGTATGATAGAGGTAATTGACTATAAACCAATATATGAATGTACTGCAGGTAGGTGTGAGCATCGAACTCGTTATTAAAAAAAAAAATAAATAAATAATGACGGGTGATGATTGAGATGAAGACATTTCTCCGTAAGAATTGATCGTTAGTTTATTTATTTATTTTTTTATTTGTTTTTTGTATTTTCAATATAGCAATGAATGACTGTCGAATATCGAGATCAGTCGTTACTCGCTCGCGTGTTATTTTTTAGAATTAAATCGCGTATTACTACGTTTCACAGACTGAAAGAAGTTCTGATTCATATAATGACTTGATGAGCGGGTAAAAAGAATTCGTGGATTAATAATGAGGTGTGCAAAAAAAAAAAATCGCGTGATTAAAAGATCGCGAATACTGATAAATATAATATATATACATATATAGTTATAATATGTTTGAAACTTTCAAATGTTCGAAATATTGGGAAAGAGTTGCTAATTCCGAAGGACGAAAGAAATCGCAGATGTTTTTTTATACATATATATGTATATAGATAAGTATATGGGTAGTTAATAAAATGTGTATATATATACATATAAAAATTATATATACGTCGATATTTCACTAAGTTTTCAAAACTCTCGTACCTTTTATACTTCCGGACGATGTGTGGGGTGTCTGTGGAGCGTGTGGTGCGTGCGGTGTATGAGCTCCGTGCGGTGCGTGTGCCATGGGGATTGGGGAACCCCCGGACGCCCCCGCATGCTCCAGTTTCGTGCTCACCGCACTCCACATCTCAAACATGTTGAACGCCGTTTTGACGGCCTTCTCGCAATTTCGGCGAGTCACCAATTATCCACTTACATCAGTAAAGATTTTTGTTATTTCTTTAATAACATATCACTGTATTTAAACCGCCGTTATGAACGGCGTTTTTTTCCTTTTTTCTCTCGGTTTTATCAAACTAAGAAAATCGGGTGAAAACTTAAAACACTTCTTAATTTTTTTTTTTTTCCTTCTTCACGTCAAATCGTTCGATCGCCTGACACTATTTCATCTGTAGAGTTTTAATTATTTATTTATTGCTTTGAAATAACGTGCGTTTCACTTCGTTTTGGTTTTTTCGTTCTCTCTACCTCTTCTTCTTCCTCTTCTTCTTCTTCTTCTTCTTCTTCTTCTTCTTCTTCTTCTTCTTCTTCTTTTAGCATTGATGTATCGTCACATTTATAATTATACTCAATCAAAAAACGGGTTAACAGTCTTTTCTTCCTTTTTTCCTTCTCTTCTCTTCTCTTCTCCCTTCTTTCTATATATTTCTATCTTTCTTCCTTTTTCTTCAGACTACCAATCGCAGGCTATTTATTTATTGATTTATTTTTTTTTTGGTTTTGTACTAAAGGTTTATCTCTGCAGTTGTGAATTAATTTAAGAAAATAGTTTCCTCCACTGTGCAGAGCATATCGTATCGGAAACAGTCACTGATTGCAAATCGTTACTCACTGTCGAGCACAATATGCTTTATAGGATATTCTTGCACAGGTAATACGTATAACTAGTTTATAAGATGTACAGGTTTCTAACCCAAATCCTAATCCTTCCGTATCTACGATGTCAGGGATCTAAAAATATAACGGGTACATATTTTCAAAACGAATTGCTTGTGGATGCAATACAAAACTATCGAGTCATATCGAGTATACGTATATAGGAAACCATTGCGCGCTATACTGTGTATATGCGTATAAACGAAAATTAATTTTTAGCTAATTACTATATAACATATCGAATCGATATTACATCTCGTGTATTGCGATTGATTGATTGATCGTAGTTTTCGTTCATTTATTTTTTTTTTTTTTTGTTAATTCTTATTATTATCGATTAACGAGTTTGTCCAATCGCGACGGATAGGACGCGGATATACGAGCGGCCGCGACGGTATAACGTCGAAGAGAAAGTGGCCGTGATGTTGCATACGTTACGTTGCCGTCTAAAAAAGCAAAAACACTTTCTCCATTTCAACATATATACATACATACATATGTGTTATACCTACTGCACGTATGGTATAAATACGCGCTAAAATCATTCAGACCTCGCATTTTCCGGACGATGTATTTCGCATTCTTCACAGAAAAATTTTTTTCCTCGCGGTAGAGTCATCTATCTTACTTTATTTCTTACTTCGCATTATTAAATATCATCAACTGACTATACCGGGTGTCCCAGAAGTAAATGTCCAAAATGAAAGGTGGCCTAGAGGAGGTCGAACTGAGTAAATTGACCCGAAGAACATGGGGTCTGCGAAGTCGCGTTCGCGAGATATCACGAGTTAAAAAAAAAGTATCGCTTTGCGCCGCGTCGCGGCGGCGCAAAGCGATACTTTTTTTTTAACTCGTGATATCTCGCGAACGCGACTTCGCAGACCCCATGTTCTTCGGGCGAATTTACTCAGTTCGACCTCCTCTAGGCCACCTTTCATTTTGGACATTTACTTCCGGGACACCCGGTACATTTTTAGACCTACTACCGCTTAAAATTTTTCGCTGAAAATGAAATCCAATAATAAATCGTATGATTTGAAGAAAAAAAAAAAAACATGAGTTGATGAACGACGAGTTCTAGCAGTTGAAAATATTGAACTTGTCGTTAATCGTGGTATTCCGGGTGGCGCGGAAGCTTTAAAAAATGTCAAATCCCGAATAATATAATCGGGTTCTCGTGTTTCGCATATATCGATGTTGGTCGCGGGGTGGTCTCTAAATTCCATAAGTCTCCATAGAGATTATAGACTGTGCATACTCTATATGTACGTTCACTCGGTCTCTTGGTTGAGGCCACCCGAAGGGAAGCCAAGGGAAGCCGAAAGCTCCTCTATTCGCTCGGGCGTTTCCACTTTAAGCGCCAACGGCGGTGCAAGCACGAATTCCCTCTCCCGCCAAGAGGGAGCCGGCGCACTTGCTATCGAGCGAACCAGACCAGACCCAGTTGCACCACGACCACGAGGCTCACCTAGCTACAAACACCAGTCGCCGTAGCCCCACTAAATACACTAACGGTACTATATACGTGAGAGGAGACGGCGAGGGGAGTTATGTGCCATGTATATATGTATACCTGTATATTATATACCTACATATATGTATATATACTATATAATATATGATACATATATATATATATATATATATATATATATATATATATATATATATATATATATATATATATATATATATATATATATATATATATATATATATATATATATATATATATATATATATATATATATATATATATATATATATATATATATATATATATATATATATATATATATATATATATATATATATATATATATGTATATATATACGAACGATATATACATGTGTATATGACTCGACGAACGCCACCTACACATGAAAATGTATCACGTAACACACGAGCATATGAGTATATATATGTATGTGTATTACGTGTGTATATAGATATACGTATATATAGGTGTGCGAGTATATATATATATACGTTTATGTACTCTCCACCCTCTTCAGAAAAAAAATGTGTAGTATATATATAGCTGCAGATTGTGAGAGAAACTGCAGAGACCCCGAGATTCAGAAAAAAAAAATAAATAAATAATCTGACAATGATTACGGTAAAACTGCAACGATGCCTGCGGAAATAGAATCATTGCGTTTGCGGATATTTGGGTGCCATACATACATATATACCAAATTTTTCAAAAGCCGATTTTTTTTTCACGATTTTATGTATACAGAAACTTGATTGATGAAAAATGAATCACTAGTATCGCATCGACGAATATTTTATACATAAAAGAATATTGAAAAAGTAATTACAGAAACCGCGACTTTAAGAGAGAGAGAGAGAGAGAATAAAAAAAAGAATGTATCGCGAAGATCTTTCGAGGGTTCCTTCAATCTATACCCTCGGGGTGCACAGTTGTCTACATCTCTACCTATATATCATATATATATATATATATAAAGCTATAATACGCTACTGTATATGTATATGTGTAATGTATATACCCTAACCCCGCATGTACAGAAGTTTCGGAGTATGAGATAACGTAGGTGGGTGCGCGTATACTGTTACGTATAAATATACACATGTACGTATATGGTGTTAGGTTAGTTACGCGACTGTATGTGTGTGTAGGATCACACAGAGAAGGGAGACTCGCGTTGTTGTGGGCCCAGTGCCCCACTGACTCGCGCTACCGTTTCAGTCCTCTTTAATGTCCGCGCGGCATTGCTATTAGTGCATCCGCACGTGAGCTATATATACATATATATATATATATATATATACATACACGATGTATACCTATGTATAGTACAGTCGTACACATATGCAGACATGGTATATTTGCTATTATATAACATATATGATAAAAAAACATTATAAAAAAAAGAAATTCTCAAAATTTTACCGAATTTGAATAAGCTGTAGATAATATAGTTATACGTTCTACAATTGGGTATGTATATGTACATAATCAAGCCACGTGTATATATTTCATATTCCTGCAGTACATCGTTTAATTGAATATATTCATCGTCGCGGATGTAATTTGACTTTGAATCGTAAAGATCCACGTGTCCGCGATTTACGCGCTTTACTATAATATAAGCTTTCAATTTGCAATTATACAGATTACAGGGTATATGTATATATACCGATGTGGAAACTAAACTGGATATATACGACGTACGTTCAGCAGATATATATATATATATATATATATATATATATACATAAACGTCCTTCGAGTATTGGTCATGACCCGCGAATTTGTCGCACGCGTTTACTTAATCTAAACCTGTATATATATATATATATATATATATATATATATATATATATATATATATATATATATACGTATACGTATTACATAGCTGAGCTGAGCGGTAATTTTTCACACACAGTTTAAAGGTATAATGTAATTCATGTGTACGTACGTACATACATAACTACGTACGCAAGTGTTGTATATATTTTACATTTAGAAATTTACAGTATTTCATTCATTATATACTGTATACTATGAAAGTACGGTACTTGCGGTGCATATATATACTCGTTACGTGTAGGTATATAATATGTACTTGAAAGTTATTATTTCTTTCAATGTGTATATATAATTACACATAATTACACATAATTATATCTACCCCATGTGCAAGTTAACTCATACACTTTGTAACTCGCTGGCGCGCGATCCTCCAACTCGGTGAAATGTCTAATCGCAACTCTTTTTACCACTGTCTTATATACCCAGTGTTATATATAAATGTATACCTATACGTATATAAGTCCTTGTCTTATAATCGCACGAGAAACGGCTTGTTTTTCCGGTTCAACGTCTAACCCGTATTGCAGATAGGTATAATTCTCCTACACAGCGAAATTTTTGCAAATTTTTTTTCTACCTTTTTTTTGTTTGTTCTATCACGACGTTTCGGTTTCATTTTTTATTTTTAAACAACCGGAAAGTTCGGGGGCCAACGATCAGCCGTTGCATAAACAAAAAGGAAATTCTAAAACGTACTATCGAAATATACATACGTCTATTATTTAGTGAGGAAAATTTAAGTCCATGAATTATCTATTGTTTTAATCGCGGACTCGGTGCAATAAACGAATTATCCAATAATGGTATGTATTGTACATATGTATGTATATACGCGGACGGATGAAACCTCAGTGCATAAATGTATAAACGGAAATAAGTACGTGCATAACAACGTTATTAACGAACGGGAAGTGCCGCGGCGAACTTAAAGTTCATGTCCGGTATTAATCGATTTAAATCGCAAGGACGATGAGCCCGTTATGATTGATGGGTCTCTTGGCTCTCTTATATACAGATTAATATACGAATCTACTTTTGCGGTATAAATCCATCGTCAATTTCGCTCTAAATAACGAATAGCTCCTACTATACCATATACATTTTTCTTTTCTTTCTTCTATTTTATTTGTCTTTTTTTTTTCTCTATTTTTATTGTACGCTGCAGGGTTGTAATGGAAAAAATTGATTTTATGCATTCCCAGCTGGTGGCACGACTGGCGTTTTCTGCACTGCAATTTTCTGCGATGGAACAAATTTTTTTGCCATTTTTTTTTTTTCCATTTATATTGTCAGACATAGAATTCCTATATCGGAACACCGGAAATCATCGTAAGCCGCGTATTACATACAGAATTTAGAAGAAAAAAAAAAAAAATAGAAAAACTGGGACAGACGTATATATCAGCTCAATAAATTTCGGATATTTTGAAAAATAGTTAAAACTGCAGAAAGAAAAAAATCGATCCCGAACATGCATGGATATGTGTACGTATATATTTTTTGTATGAAACTGTTTTCACTTCTGTTTTCGACAAACTTTTTTTCTTGGCAGGTGGAGTAGGTGTGTGTACCTGTCTTATAACAGCGACGGAAGAAAGCTCAAAAAAAAAAAAAAAAAAAAAAAAAAACAGAGTCCCTCGCTAATTACTGCTCTGTAATTTTAGCTGAACTTATAACGCAAAACGTTTCAAAAGTTTAACCAAGCCATATGTCCATATACATATATATATATATGTATACATAACGTGTATGTGTATAGCGAAAAAGTACGGGCGACAGTTGTCTCTTCTCTCCTCTTTTTTACGGGCGGTTAGATTTTCTCTCGTCTGTGACACGAATTTATACTTAATTAGTTCCGTGCTCCCACGCGCTGTGATGATTACATATGAATTTTTCTTTTCTTCTGTTTTACTTGTTTAAAAAAAAAAAAAATTTTCTACTTCTTCTTTCTTTTCTTGCCGTCTTCTGTTTTTTATTCTCTAATATATGGGAAAGAGCCGGTCGATTTGTCAATACGCGAGAATTTTTTTCTCGCAATACAATTATAGTATAATAATATAATTGGGTATAGGTATGCAAAATTTGAAAATTTACCGATCGCAAAATATAACAACGCGTAGAACAGCGATCACTGCCAGATACTCGACGAGACGAGAACCAACGTGTACGACCCAAATACGAAGCAATGCCCCCGCGGCGAAAATAATTCATACCCGACGCTGCCATACGTCTTGGATATATCTTGTAAGTTCCGTAGCTGTAGGTACGCTTCACAAGTTGCGAGTAATATACCTTATATACCTATATCGCGATTTTATTTTCCTAAACTCGTATGTACATACATACATACCTATAATATATTATAGACATTTATGTGAAAAATGTCAATCATATAAAGGGAAAGAAAATTGTTGAATATTTTTAATTTTTTTTTTATCTCTCATATATGCAATATAATAATATACTCGAGTTTTATATGTACGAAGTTGAGAATTTGGTAAATATAAAAAACAACCATCACTTGCTCGAGTGACTAAGATTGATGATAATTTTATTTTCTAACGTAGGTATAATATCGAATCATAGCTACGCGACTATTTTTTCTTAAACTAAATCTAGCGTTTTTCTCCGAATCTGCGTATGTATGTACAGAATTTCGTAAACCGCCTGGTACACGCCGATAATTTCATTTCAAGCCTCCACGATTATAACAACCAACAACAATATAGTTCAGAGTATTATTGAAATACGTCGATTCGATTCTCGCGATATAATTTTCCTCGTATAAGATTTTTCATTTACGCTCTTAGCCTTTTTCAAATCCATTTCAAAACTTCAAATCTATTGATTTGAACGCGTTAGCTGCTACGCGCAGCGGCGAATAACGCATATATAGGTATACATGACTATAATGTAGTGTATGTGGCACAGGCCACGTGTGTCTGCGGCGTGACCGTGTTATACGACCACGTGGTTAACGGAATTTCATACCAGCAGGTAAATTTCCTTCGAGATAATTCACCTGTTTATATGTATAGTAACGCCTAATGCAACTATATGCAATTCTTTTATATCTATATATATATAGTCATATCCAATATGCACTACAGCTCACTGTGAACCCAGCTACAGATATCAACGTATGTAGGTAAAAGTTTTCTCTCTTATGAACGTTCTCTGCTTTGGAACAGCGAACCTATAACTACACGATGCGATATTATAACGGTACAGATTCAAGAAGGAAGAGATTAACTCTAGATTCGCGTGCAAATATTATAAATAATATATACCTTATAAATTATCAAGAATAAAATCACGTTGATTTGTTATAGTCATCGCGTTTAATTACTCCCCCCCTCCAATATCCTTTATACGATCGTTACAATCGATTGATTACGTTATAGTCACAAAGAAAAAAACTGACGCATGTAAAAGATAATAAAATATAAATAAATAATGTTATAACGTCTGTTTGGTATTCTCTTTCTTTTTCTTCTTCTTTTTCATTGCGATCGCAGGTATAGAAATACTCTGCGTACCGCATATATAGGTATACCGTACATACGTATACTACATATATGCGGGTGTAAAGTGTCACTCGCTCCGTGGCCTAGCTACGGTAATATATGTATAACAACACACAATACGTTCATATACACGGCGACATTACTCCCGAACGCAACGCAATGTTCGGTGTTCATCACACATATATATATATATATATATATATATATATATATATATATATATATATATATATATATATATATATATATATATATATATATATATATATATATATATATATATATATATATATATATATATATATATATACATATATACATATATATATATATATATATATATATATATATATATATATATATATATATATATATATATATATATATATATGTATATATGCGTATATGCGTATATATTCATTCTACGTGTATTGTGTATGATGGTTCGTATACGCGCGCAATGGATGTATTACTTAATATGACTCCTGGGACGGATGGACAGGAGATAGGAGGAGAGTGCCGATAGAGAGAATAATATGGATAGAGATTGAAAGAGAGAGAGAGAGATGGGGGGCTTAATATGAGTTTAAACGATGATAAATAAAGGTATATTAAAAAATAGAAACAAAAACTCATATGGCTAACCTATCACTGTTAATCCAAAGACTTTCACTGATCACGTCACAATAAATTTACATTTCAGCTGCAGTCTTCCAACGTTTTTTTTTTTTTTTTTTTTTTTTTTTTTTTTTACGAGTTTCTTTCGTAATTTTCTTCTTCTTCTTTTTCTTTACTATATTTTAATTTCAATTTTATTTATTTATTTATTTTTTCTTTAATCAAGTATATTACGAAATTTTTGGTTCGTTTCTTTCGATTAATATCATTCTAATAATTATTTACTATATCCACATTAACTTTCCACAACTATATAAAAATCACAACACTTTTGAATCACAGCTCTTAGTCGGGGGCCCCACCTTTTTATCTATAGTTTCAATTTTTTATTTTTTTATTCTTTCCTTCTTCGTTACTTCAACTTTTAATATACTATCTTTAAGTTTAAATGTCAAATCATTTTATTTATCAACTAATATACGATCAGTACGTGTATATAAATACCGGTTTAGTTTATTTATATATTTTTATATATATATATATTTTTTTTTCTTTCTTTCTTTATTTCAGTTTATTTTATTTTTATATCGAACGTCGAACTATACTCCGCCGCATCAACCTGCAGCATATATGAAATCCTGCACGCATTTCAAAATTTAATAATTAATCCAATTTCTTTATAATTTTTTTTTTTTTTTTTTTTTTTCTTTTTTCATTAGTTACGTTACACGAATCCATTGTAATTGGATTTAAGAAAAAAAAAAAAAAAAAAAAACAAGCTGCACGTAACGCGTGATCAAGAAATAAAAAAAAAGAGAAGAATGCAAAAAAAAACGAAAAAAAAAGAATAAGAGAAAAGAAAGAAATGTGTGATAGAAATAATCAAAAAAAAAAAAAAAAATCTAAAAATTACCAAATCAAAAAATCAAAAACGAAAAACAAAAACGATCTTTTTAAATCACTCAGAGCTTATATGCGTTATTGTAATACGATCGAGATCCACTGGCACTGCGGAGGAGTTGCAAGCCTATGTATGTGTATAAAATAATATTCACAATTCTTTATCTTCACGTATTATAGGTATACCTTATATATATGTACATGTATAGTGGAAAAAGAAAACATTTTTTTTTTTTTTACATATTTATCAAAATCGTATTTCCATTGTAAAAATTTTTGTCTCGATTGTAAAAATTTGAAAAAAAATAAAAAATAACAATAATAACGATAGTAATAATGACAATGATAAAAATAAAAAAAAAAAGAAAGAAAAATAAAAACTTCCCCTATCTTCGCGTTAGAATTACACGTTATTAATTGCGTTTGTTATATAAAAAGAGAGAAAAAAAAAAAAAAAAATTCAAAGCAAAAGAAGGAAAAAAAAAAAAAACCAACAAACTAGGTATATTTCTTTTCTTCTAAAATAATCACCTATACAATTAATCAACGACCACCGGATTCGTTCCTTTGAAGAACGATTGTCGACAGTGGTTCGCGCCGCGGTGGCTCTTGGTTGACTGATGCGCGCAGACTTCGCATCCCCACCAGTATTTTCCGCGGGCAACATAGAGAGCGAGAGAGAGAGAGAGAGAGAAGGGAAAGAGAGAGAGAGAGAGAGATCGAGAGAGAAAGATAAAGAAAATAAGAGAGAGAGAGAGAGAGAGAGAGCCGTGAAGTGAAAGAGCGCGGCGAAGAGGGAACGTGCAGGAGAGAGAAAGATAGAGAAAGAGAGTAAGAGAGAGAGAGAGAGACAGAAGATCGCGGTGGTTAAATAATATAGGGAGGGGGTTTAGGTCGCGGTGCGGCTGACTTGGAAGGAGCAAAGGAGCCAGGGGGTAGGGAGGCCGGGGGGGAGGGGGGGGGGGGGGGGGGGATGGGATAAGGGGAGGACGAAGAGGGAAGGGGTGTAACGCGAACAACGTTGGGGTAGGTCTCGCAGGTCCCAACGCGCGGAAGATGATTGCCGTTCCGGCGCATCATCGTTCGACGTCCGCGTCGCGGCGAACGGCCGCGGTTCGTGGGCCGTACATCGGGTCGTGCGGAATTTTAGTATCTATTTTTTTTTTTGTTCTGTTTTTATTACTCCGTTTTTACGTACTATATATAAAATATTTTTGAGAGTTACGGAGGTAGATTTTTTTTTTTCATACGTTTGGTATTTATATTTCAAGTTACGTTATATTACGTATAATTCGATCAAACAAATAATTTGTTTTAAATGTTAGGAAAAAGTTTTTGTTGTTTTGTTCGTTTTTTTTTTTTTTTTGTTTTCATTGTTCAGCCAATTTTTGATCAAAATAACACAAACCTTTCTATTGAAAAAAGAAGAAAAAATTAATAATAAAAAATCAAAAAATAAAAATGAATGAAAAATTTTTTGGGTTTGATTTTGTATATTTATATCAGACCTGTATGAACAATAAATCGGAAACGCTGTTTCAATAGAGACAATATTCATAACCATACTACACAGTTGTTAAATTTATTTCTGTTAATTCGAAAAAAAAGAGAAAAAAATTAAAAAAATTTCTTTTTTTAGTAACATTTTTATCTATTTTTGCATGTTTCGTATAAATTTGTTCAAATTTCGTTTCGACTTCGATCTACGATTCTACATTTATTCGTTATATAATATGTTATACGTAGAAGTTAAAATAGTAATTATTGTGCATTTTGAAAAAGCGTAGGTATACAAGTAACATGAATACGGTAAAACTATAAAGGTATGGTTAAAAATGATTCATCCTCGGAATGCAAGTCGTTGTATTATGTATAACACAGGTATACCTTGTAGGTGTTTGAAACACGGTACATATATAACACGAGCATATACCTATACGTATATGTATAAGCGGACGTTTAATCATCAGTCGACTAAAAATCTCAACGTTACAGATAAAAACTGACTAGGAGTAAGAATGCCTGCAACACAATCTAAAAACGGTGATTAACGTTCAGATTTATTGTTATATATATATATATATATATATATATATATATATATATATATATATATATATATATATATATATATATATATATATATATATATATATATATATATATATATATATATATATATATATATATATATATATATATATATATATATATATATATATATATATATATATATATATATATATATATATATATATATATATATATATATATATATATATATATATATATATATATATATATATATATATATATATATATATATATATATATATATATATATATATACGTGTAAACGTGTATATAGTTTAGTTGCGGTTTCAACTCTGACGATGATATAAATTTGTGCGTAATTAATTATACGCACTATAATTATACGATAACAACTGCATATAACTTCTTAACATTATACCCTCGCGGATATATCGCTAATTTTGACGGGGTATATATAGAAATTGTAAGAAAAGAAAGAAGAAGAGGAAAAAAAATGTACAAAAAATGTACAAAAAACGCAACTATATATAAAGAAAAAAATACTGTTATATATAAGTATATTATTTTTCGATCGACTGGGAGCATATGTATATATATATATATATATCGCGTAAGATTATACCTCTCCGGCGAACGTCAATAGACGAATGAACACTATGCAGTATTAAATTTGTGATAGGACACCGTGGTGGAGGAGACGGTGGAGCCGGTGGATGTCCGGAGCCTTCAATATGGCGCCTTTGTGAAGACTGATCCAAAGAGCGCACGAACAATAAGACTCTACCCAGCGATCTTCGTATACCGATCTTTCGTATAGAAATATAGAAACTTGGATAATAGGAGAAGGTGAAAGACCGTACAGGGTAGCGGTAAAGGAAGACACTTGATATCGTACCGTTAGACTCTTTTAATTCTCATATGGTGCACAAAAATTTTCAACGATAGGATGTGGGAGGTTTTGGTATATACGAAGAGAAAAAAAAACCGAAAAAAATGTTCAAAATACATTTTTTATCTCTCTTTTCTTTTTCATTTTTTTTCCCCTAAAGGGAGGGTGAAAAAACCATTTGAAATTATATCTCGTATACCTATACCTATATAAATTTCTTGTTCATTGTATAATATAAGAACTGTTGGTATTATACGCGCGTATATAGTATATAGTAGCGTATAAAATGTACCGTTCGATGGGACAAGTTGCATTATTGAGTTTGAGCCAAATTTATACGGTGTGAGAAAAAAAAAAAAAAGAAGAACAACAATTACGGTTATCTAGATTGTATGATTTTGAAAAAAAAACACGGTGCAGTGTTCGAAACCTAATTAATTCGTAACATCGTTATTTGGAAATCGTTATTAACACCTTGGCGTATCGGGAGTATAAGACTATAAGATATAAGTATACAGGTATTATACATATATGTAGGTATAATATGCTATACCATAACTTTGCGAAATATTGAAACGGAATAATCTTCTACGCTCGAGAGGAAACGCACATCCGAGAGAGACTTGGAAGAGATTTGCGATACGATTGCATTGCGTTAAAGCGAATTATTCATTTATTTAATTTTCACCGACTTGTAACGAGGAAACTGATATACGTATATCTACCTGTCTACCTACCTATCCTTATGGCTATACATATATCCTTATCTTATTCAAAGTCAAAAATTTTATTCACTTCCGAGTATATATGTATATGATGTGGTTAATGCAGGCTAAACTAAATGTATCCTGTGAAATATATAAAGGATTTCAATACACACGCCTATATACGTATTAATTATGTTGAGACCACTTGTTATATACATACGTATATATACTTCGCATAACGTGGCGATTTATTCCAAGTTCTCTGCTATACGGATTACGGGCTTTACACACGCTTAATTATAACAGGATATTAGTAAATTTTTTTTTTTTATTTACTTCGATTCAAATTTTTCCAAGACCTCGATTCTGTCGAATATAGAAAAATCCAGACCACGTGGAAAGAAACAAGTCGATGTAAATTTAATCAGTAAAGAGTTGCACGAGCTTTCGAAAAGGACATGGTGCGCATATATGTTATGCTCAGATTTTGAATAATAGTTAAAGATTATTATATTAATAGCTGTAATAAATAAAATGAAACAAAGAATATAGTCAATAATTTTTTTTGTCTGATTCTATTCGCATATTTATATATATATCTATACAACTTTTCAACGACTGATGAATAATGATTCGTTGCGAACTTTGAATGTAGAGCGAGTTTTGTATGTTTTTTTATTTTTTTGTTTCCTCCTTTTTTCATTTCTCTTTTTCTCTGATCATCCGGAGCACGAACATCCACTAAATCACATGAAGCGTAACATTGTTCAGAGACGCGCCGCGTCTGCTGTATAACGTATGTATGTACACACGAGACAGCCAACGTATCAACGTAGCCAGCCGGGTCCCTGACCAGCGCTGTTTGCCCGCGGTTCTCGCTTATACCGTCACGTATACAAAACACGTTAGTTTAGCTCCCAAAAAGAGCAACTTTCAAAAGTCAGGAGGTTGCGTAACTCTCAACGTTGTATACCGTATATGCACAGGTATCTACATAGACCGTAGATAAGCTATATATCCACTACATCCACTTTCGATTGCATCATATCTTTCTTCTCGTTTTTTTTTCCCCTCGATTTATTCATTTATTTTTAATTAAAAAATTTTTTTTTTTTTTTTTCAAAATATCGAAGAAATCTGCAAGAAATTATCTCGAAATCTTATCCAACAGGGATAAAAAATCCACACGAAAACGAACCATTTTATTTTCAAATAATTAATTAATTAATTTACTTTCGTTTCACTTCGTTCTCTTTATGTTCGTATATCATCTACAGTAATCTGTACGACAATTCTCTGTACAGTACCTATTATACTTACAAGAATTCACAGCTGTGTTACAGATGAGTTGAATCACCGAATGTCTTTACACTCTTTTTTATATCTGTATCTGATTCGATAGTCGTAACAGTTCAGCAGTCACTGCCAAGTTCGGCTGCATCTGTTTTACAATTTTCTATGATTGATGAGCGAGAATTTTTCTTTATGTTGTCTTTCGTCTCGTTTTACTTTGTTTTATATATATATATATTTTTTTTTTTTTTAATTAACAGTTCAGTGACATTGATGAATCGCACCGAAAATATGCGACTCGGGGAAAATCCGTTTCACAACTTTTCTGGCGAGCAAAAAAAAAAAGTAAATATATAAATAAATAAATAGATAAAAAATCAACATTGCTGTATATAGATGTACGTTTTACTCCACGACGAAACTATGAATCGTCCCAGTTAATAATTATTTAATAAAAGTGCACACTGCAGCAGTAGATACGCGATATATTTATTTCTTCAAACGATATTCCCTCGTTATATTATTTATAAGATATAATATGGTATTTTTTTTCTTTTTTTTTTTTTGTAAATTATTATCCACTGCGGTACACAATACAGTGTACAGACATGCACATACCGCGATGATCGTAGCTTACGTCATACATTAGGTATATAATTGTACTTAACTATTGAATTTGAACGGCGATAGTATCGATATTATATATACGTAGTACGTGGATATTTATTTATCGATGTAGTTATATACCTACTATTCCGTATTTATTTGAGATAAATTGCATTGACCCTGTCGGAATTTGTGCTCATACTCGCGCCCGTGTATATAAGTATGTATACAACTATATATATATATACAACTATATATATATATATATATACATATATTTATAAATATTATGCGCGTATGTAATGTTCTACTCATTCGTATAATATACCATGTATTTATGTGCAGTGATCTAATCGTGTATTTATTATGAAACATTATCTATCGGCATTCGCGGCTAGACATAGCATAATGCCACAGGCTTATCCTTTCTATAAAATAACTATAAGATATGTATATATAAGCTATCGCCAGTCGTAGATACATATATAAAAAAAAATACATAAAAAGATAATGGCAAAAAAAAAAAAAAAAAAAAAAAAAAAAAATCGTTGCATATTTGAATGAATAAATAACGATTTTATAGAAAGTGACAAAGTGCACGAGTCCATAGCTGCATGCATGTATAAATGTATACATACGTATAGAATTGTACAAAATTGAAACTTCAGCTAAAAAAAAAAAAAAAAAATTACCTGTATAAAAATAAGAACAATGAAAAGTAGATGTTTTCGAGTATTGGTAAACTCGCTCGCCGAGAGACCAGACGGTTAAGATTGAAAAAAATTCGTACAACTAACACTATGACTAACGGTAATCACTAGCTTGCAAAAAACAAACATTGCCGACTCATCATCGATGCAGCTGAAGAACAAGTGGAATCATTATTACTGAGATTGAAACTAATAATCCAACTGCATAACTGAAATGTACCGGTTCACGTAATTGTATAGGCATAAGTGCAATTATTCGATGCACACATATAAATGTTTGTCAATGAAAATTATTTTTATATTCAAAATTCGTCGTCTAGTTTTTTTTTTTGGCACGGCTATTCATACGAACGTTGAATGAATGAATGAATGAATGAATGAATGAATGAATGAATGAATAAATGAATGAAGGGTTGAAAATATTGCAAATTGTTTTGGAAAACAAACAAAAATAGATATAGGAAAAAAATTTCAATCACGAAAGCATGTGAAATATCGTCTTTTATATATAATCGCAGTGTATCGTATATATACCTATACCTATATCCCTGCACCGAGTTGTATGTACTGCATGATATAAGTGAACGTTTTGTTTTAATTACGAGCTGACTATTAATTTTTTTTTTCTTTTTAACAACCGTTGTAAAAAGTGTGCGAAAAGAAAGAAGAACAAAATTATAATTTAGAATAAAATATCGTTACAGGGTGATACTAATTGTAAGATGCATACACATACGTGTCGTTATTTAGTTGGTATATATCGTTACAATTGGATATATGTATTGTATATTATATAGATAGGTATGTACCGTTTAAAGTGGCGAGAGTTCCTGTAACGTTATAATAAAATGAATCGCGATTCTTGCAATTTCACGCTCCGTGTACTTGGAGAAGTGTATTTTACTAATTGGATTATTACTGATGATTATAAAACGTGTTATTACCTACCCGACGAGAAACGTATACGGTAAAAAATATCCCTCGTTTTATAGTCCGAAATAATTAGCGTTCAAGAATAATGAATCAACTCACGCATCTCATTGCTCGATGCGAATTAATATGGAAACAATTAGAATTCAAATCACCTGAACCGGACGTTTCTTCTTCTTCTTCTTATTCTTCACATTTTAACCCCCTCTTTATACTATGAATATAGTTGAAATGAAATGATGATCGATACATCTATATAAAATCTAACTGCACGACAGAAATATATCTATAAATCTATCATTTACCGAATAGGCGTGTCCTAGTTCTTGGCTCTTGGCTTGAAGTGACGGTGATTGCATTCTGATCTCACTGAATGAATTACGTTCAGCTCTTATTCCAACGGCGGTTGGTAATCGGCGTAACTACCAACCAAGACCAATACGGTGATATCGCGCGCGGAAACGCAGGTCCAAGTTCCACATTACAGTACAGCGGTGTATATATATATATATATATATATATATATATATATATATATATATATATATATATATATATATATATATATATATACATGTATATAAGATCGGGATCCTTTACGAGGTTCAAAAGCGGTTGTGTAATTAATTCTATTCATTATATATTCTTTATCGTTATTACTGAATCGATTTCGGCTTTTAATTCCATCCAACGTAACGTGATCGATAAGTTTCACAATAAATTTCACTCCAACTTAAAATTCGCCTGATACAAAAGTGAAAAAAAAAAAAAAGAAGAAATACATTTTCGCGAATTTGGGACTTTCAAAGTTAGACCCGCGCACGTGTACCACTTCGCGGTTTTCACATAGCAGAATATATAAGATAGTTCAGCGATAGAGGCAAAGCAGACTGTTCGTCACCAGAGATATATCAACTATTTTTGCGCTGAGCAAATTTAGAATAGACATTATGTGTGTAGGCAAGTTAGATAGTCAGTTACATGTATTACAGTTATGAATAGGTACATACATATACTCGGGGAAGACTTTCGAGTAGCAGACATTATTCATTCGCACTGCCAATTTTCTTCGACTCATTGTATGTAAAAGATATACATATAATACCGCCACTCCGTCTGAGATATATGTTTATTGCAAGGCCATTCGGTCGTTAAATTTCTTCTATACGGAATATAGTTGAATCTATCTATATGTATGTAAATGTATGTATGTACACAGAGAGACAGACGACGTATAAACACTTGGTGCAAAAAGACGGGTAAAACTAGTAAAAAGAGAAACGAAAATAAAAAAAGATCGCAAAATCAGAGATTTTCGGTCCAAACCTGTGACGTGAGTTGAAACCGTAAATTGCACACTGCATTTTCCTATATCTATATATATATATATATATATATATATATATATATATAAACATGTATGTACATGTGTACGAATAACGGGATGGTTGCAGTGCCGATAGGGGGAGGAGGTCGTACCTTCGGGTTAAGTTTAAATAAACGTTATTCGTCGTTGTATAGCGATGGTTTTCGGCGTTTTGTACCGTTACGTATGCCGTATATACGTACGGCTGTCAATGACCCGAAAGTTGGCGGGTACGCCTTTCCCTCCCCCCGTGTGCAAGTGAATCATGTAATGGGTTCGTCTAAAGTTTCGAATATGCATTCAACGTATGTATATAATGCATGTAGCTCTGCCTCTACCCATATATAATATAATATGTATGAAAAAAAAAGAAAAAAAAAAAAATCGTTGGAAATATATCTCCAATTTATAGATAAATATAGGTATATAACATATGCGTATATGCATATGTATGTATCTACTTATTTGGCTCTCAAACGTTACTTGAACCTACACCTACGCCCACGCCTATCTCCATTTCTATTTAGTGTAATTAAACAGCTTCAATCTTGGCGCATTGCAGTTAGGCACAGCATGTATGTACCCATATGTATATTTACGTATATATGTATATTCTCGTACATGCATTAAAAGTCAGATAAACGCAGTGAAGCTATGGGACTATGTTAACCGTAAAAAAAAAAAAGAAATTTATACTTTTTTTCATTCTCATTTTTCTATGAAATAAAGTAAAATAGATGATTTAGAATTGAAATTAGCCATTTATCCACGATTATTTATACCTAACCTCGATTTTATGTATAAAAGTATATATATGCTAATAAATATATTCTTTTCTCAATATGAAAAAATATTACAGTGAAATTAAATTTTTATTTTTTTTTGTTATATCCGAATTATTTTCTCCTTTCTTTTTATATACGGTGGCAATTATTTTTTAATAGACGCTGTACTTGGCGCTGTAACGAGAATAAAAGATACAAAAAAGAAGGATTTCTCACCCGTAAATTATTCGAGATATTATAGGTAAGCATATGTACGTATATCGGCAAGTATCATATCTCGTCGAAATCGTCGTACCGTCTCATTTATCATCGTCTCATAGATTTGAATAAATTCCCCCGGTTGAATATTGCATTGCTAAATCGATGATTTGACGAAACAACTATCTCTCCGCGATATTCCGACGTACTAATCGATTATTCCTACTTTATATTCATAACTTATAAACGATTTTCGCGTGCACTTTGACGGTTTCTACGTTTTTTTTCTTTTTTTTTTTTTTTTTTCCTCTTTCAATTTCAAATTTTTTACTCATTAGCATTGATGCCCCAGAATTGTTACGTATAGGTATATAATGATATAGGTAATAAATAAATTGTGCAAGATGATTCCGTCGTTCGTTATATACGTATATATGTATACCTAGTACATACATGTAACATTGAATGCGGGTTGAGGGTATAATATGCATATAGAAAATTTATTCGACTAAATATGAAAGAGATTACCGCCCAGATATATACATGTATAGTGTGTAAAATAAATGAAATTTCTTTTTACCTTTGTGCAAGAATTATTCATGCATTAAACTTGTTGTTTAAAACGAGAAAAAAAAAAAGGATACCTACTATTATAACGCAAATGTTTTTACGGTCTTTGTCTCATCTCATATATGTATATGAATACCGGATTTAACGAAACGAAACTCTGCTTTTCAGTGATTGAATTAAATTACAACGTTATACTGGACACCTCATGCGGTGATTACGCCACGTTATATTAGTCGCGTATTAGAAACGTCAATTCGTGACGGACAATTTCTATATTCTAACGATGAACGGACCTCAAAGACTCGAGAATTACCGAATATGAATATATGGCGCATTAGAAACAAAAAAAAAAACCTATGGGTACGTATTTAAAAGCAAAATGAAACGAAGAAATAAAAATGTAAATGAATTTGACCATCGGAACTGAGTATAGTAATCCTGACATGCAAGTAGCGTCCGTTTAACGGTTATCTTCAACCAACGACGACACGTATATATGGGCAAGGTATATATGTACGTGCATGATACATACGCGTACGTCCGAAAACCATTCTCTCGTTTTATCCGAGAGTATAGTTGTTCCTCCTTATGTTTCTTTCGTTGTATCTCGTTTTCGTCGGTTGTCAGTTTCCTCTCGTGTACAAAATGATTTTAAGCCCCGTGGTTAAGCTGCGTCGCGTCGCTTTCACGGATTACACAATCGATGCAGCCTGCAGCGTTCGCGATTTTGGTTGTAGCCAGGTATAGACTCGAATTCAAAACGCACTCAACGATTTAACGGAATTGAGATAATAAACACACGACCATTTTTTTTCTGTCTATACTGTTCTATTATCGTGCCTACTGCATCTTTCATAGTTAAGCGACTGCATCGACAGGACTAAAGTTAATATAACACGCTGTTCACGAAGAAGAGGAAATTTCATATTTTGGCAAACGTTAAATTTCCGGTTGTATTATAGCCTTTGACGGTATTAAATCGCGAGGTTTCGCAAACCGCGTATATATACTACATGAATGTATTTGTTTATATGGGCATATACAAGGAATATGACTGTATCTTCTCTCTGCAGTCATTAACCAAAATCGACGTACAGTTTAAAAAAAAAATCTTAACATCAGCCAGGGTTTCCGGTTCCACTTATGACCAACGATAAAACACACGCGTGTCCAAGCGATAAAACATAATAGAAAGTCGAGATTGTCGGACTATATCTTGCGAATCTCGTATCAAACGTTACGCCATCTATTATTATTACAAAGGTGCAATTAACGCCGCTGCCAATCTATCTTCGTCTAAATGAAACGAGTGTCTGACAATCATTGGCATATAGGTATATCCAATTCAACTCGATCGATGTATTGTCAAAGATTTCATAGGTAAAAATTCTCCCAAACGAATAAGAATTGCCGATAACTTTGTTTGGATTATAATTCGAGAATTAATTATTCGTTTTATTCAAGTATAAGGGCGAAGTTTGGTCTGAGCAGCTTTTCTTTACGCTGATGAGATGCATCAAAGGGTAATTGGATGTGAAAAAAATTTTGGCCATTTCCCACCCGCTAAATATTGTCTTCGATCGGTATAATATAGCGTTGTAAAATAGAAGAGGGAATATATTAATTTGCGCTGGAGTTGTGCCAAACTAATCAAACCAAGTGAAATCTAGGGCACCCCTTCTTCTTTCGTTCCTTCACCAGTTTCCATCTCTTCACCTCTTCACTCATTTTTTATTTATTTTTTTTCATTTTTGTATTTTTGTATTTTTGTATTTTTTTGTATTTTATTTTTCCACCTTCCTTCGTCATCTTTCATCTTTCATCTTCCATATTTCATATTATATATTTCATATATATAGTTTTTCTCGTTCACGGACAGTTTCGCCAGACAATATCATATCATCTATATATGATACTATCAGTTTATAAATATATATACGTATATATAGGATATATATTTTATTTATAGATTGAACGTACATGGTACCTATAACATAGGAAATACTCCTACGCCTGGTGCAGGTGAGGAAAACTCGTACGTGATCTGGTCCCTTGGCTTTACTCTTGGCAGTGGATCTATGTAGGCAAGTCTTGAAATAGTATCGATTATTTGAACAGGTATATAGGTAGGGTATACTGGGAGGCAGCTTCTTCCCCCGTGGGTTACCATATATTATGTGCGTATCACCCGCGTCGCGTCCTCGTAAAAATAATAGATGTGAAGTATGAAATGACGTCGAGTAAAATAGAAATATCAAATAGAAGAAAAATAAAAAAGAAGGTAAAAATATTGAAAAAACGTTGGATGTAGTACGATTTGGACAAATGACGTCAACCACTGCTTCCTGCACTGCACCCTTATCACATATCTTCCGTATAACGATGAGATTAATTGAAATTCCTACCGTGAAATAAAAACCGTGACCGTCGAATTGCGGGTTCTAAATTCATTCAAACATAATAAAATTTTCAAAAATTTTCTCAATTCATTGTCACTGTCTTATTCTTTCAATCCATTAAGCAATATTAGTCACGGTATATAGACTTTCCTCGAAGACTCGAGGTGGTGATAACTATAATAACTAATATCCAAGTTCCCGCAGGGCTTTCAAGGTCGAATATATATATTCAATAAATAAATTACGATCAGTAACGCTAATTCTTTTTTTAAACTAATTCTATAATAATCGTCTCGCTTGAGGATCTTTGTTCTAGGTATACTGTACGACTATATTAGCAAAGGGCGTACTATTCTATGTACAGTCGGGCAATAAAGTTCTTGGAGGGTCGAAATTCAGACTCAAACGTTTCAGTGTCTACGCTGTTGAGCAGCCCCCTCGCTCCGCATACCCCGTTCTCTGAGAACGCGAATCGGGCGGACTACCTACTCAAAGTAAAGTAAGAAATACTTCCTAAATATACAGGGTGTCCCAGAACTAAATGTCCAAAATGAAAGGTGACCTAGAGGAGGTCGAACTGAGTAAATTGTCCCGAAGAACATGGGGTCTGCGAAGTCGCGTTCGCGAGATATCAAAAGTTAAAAAAAAAAGTATCGCTTTGCGCCGCGTCGCGGCGGCGCAAAGCGATACTTTTTTTTTTAACTCGTGATATCTCGCGAACGCGACTTCGGAGACCCCATGTTCTTCGGGCGAATTTACTCAGTTCGACCTCCTCTAGGCCACCTTTCATTTTGGACATTTACTTCCGGGACACCCGGTATATAATAAACAACGCATCGATGGGCCTTCACAACAGCGTAGACACTAAAACACCTGAGCCTAAATTTCGACCCTACAAGAACTTTATTGCCTGACTGTACGTAGTTTTGTCCCCGGTTGCGTAACCACATCCATCACTTCTTGGTCCAAACATTTGTATTCTTCAAAACTGTCGTCCCGTATAATGTGAGAATGTTTATCTGTTGTATATATATATACCAGATATAACGATTATTATATATGTATTATAAAATTTAATATGCATCGGGAGCGGTTCGAGTGGATGTACACTTAGGCTGTTCTTGGTTCAACGTATCGAATATTGCAGAAGAAGTTGTAGTTAATTCTGTTACTTTATATAAAATTCAATAATCTTGACGATGAATAACGAGGATTGCTATAATCGTAATAGAAATAATGATAATGACAAAAGTTCAGTTATTACTTGAAACATTTTGCTAGTTAACCGAAAACTAATTCATCATTTTTTTTTTGTTTTTATTTGGACACTTCAGCTGGCATACTGCAGATACGTATATCTATTTATCTAGGTATATACACGCGGGTGTGTATTTACATAAAAATAAATATATGTATACATGTATGTGTGTATACAAGAGACACATTTATCCGTAGCCTAAATTAATACTTGACGTGGGAAAAAAGAAACTTGAACAAAAAATAGAAGAGAAGAGGTGGAGGGAGAGGAGAAGAGAGGAGAAGAAGAAGAAGAAAAAAATTAACAAAATTAAGTGGGTCATGAATGGAAACGCTTAACGACATTCGAAATTTTAGTTTTTTCTTTATTTTTGCTGTTTTTTTTTTTTTTTTTTTATTTTTTGTTATTCGGAGTTAAAAGCACTTTCGATAGAAAATTATACTTCTATCAATTATTTGAAAAATTATATGAAAATTGTTGATATTATTAAAATTTTTCATTCTTCTTCTTCTCCATCTTCTTCTTCTTTATCAAAAAAGCAAAAGAGTCTCGATTAAACTTTTCTCAGAACTTTCAACTCTATTAAAAAATTATCCGATAGTTCGCGCGCGTGAAATTTCAAATAGTGGCTAATTCGAGTGATTTTTTTTTTTTATTTTTTTTTATATACGTCGGACAGGTATGTGTATAGAACGGTATATAACTCTTGATCAATCGATAATCTATACCCTGACTCTTCGACTATTGGATATTCTTCGTTAGACTTGGCGCCACGATGCCCGATAATATAATACGTCAGCTACATACGATATACACATGTATAATATAAAATATATATGTAACATACATACGTACACATATCCACATGGTGACATGGTAAAAGCATATGTATTATACACGCGTGCAGCTGTCACTCTACGGCAGATATAACACAGAGACGTACTTCTAAGCTTCTCTTTAAAAACTCTAAATTATTAAATCTCCAACATCCCAAGATAGAAATCACCGACAATATCAAGAGAACGTTTTCTTCTACCAAATTTGGTAAGAACTGCTTGTTCGAAATGATAAATACGCGCTCAGACATGGTTTACAGCGATATTCTGTACCTAACATATTCAATCGATTGTTAAAAAAAGAAAAAAAAATTTTTCTTTCAATATAACTCAATCATTTTCTATTTTTGTTTCTATTTTTTGGTTTTTCAATCTCGTTGTACGCAAAAGTTGTAAATAAATTTGAGATGCGATTTGCGAATTCGGGACCACAGCATTTAATTATTGTGGCAGCGTTTTAATCTCGCCTGCAACTTCCCTTCAACTGAATGCGAGGTTTCATAAGCGGAAGTTTGTATTCCGCGAGGGGCGTTACATCACTAAACAATGCTAGAAACCATTGAATTGAACGCGCCGCAGTTTACCAACCATACAAGTAGAAAACTCCTTTCGCAAACGGCAGTCCTTGCTGGTGCTGCAGTAACAGTGATGACGCGACGCGATGCGAGGTAAAATGCATGAAATGCATTAATAAAGAAAAGAAAAAGAGAAGAGAAGAGAAAACTGCAGTCTCGAACGAAGTTGAATTTGTCTTTTTTTTTTTTTTTATAAAAGTCTCGACCCATCATAATTACCCCAAAAATTTCCTCCGGTAATTTTCTTTCAATTGAAACAAATTATTAAATGATCGTTGTTCTAGCATTTTTTTTTTTTTTTTTTGATAAAAACTTGATATGACGTATTTAAATTTGTCCCGAAATCGTAGCGGTATCTCAAGCAACGGATAAGAGACCCTTACGGTGTTTTATAATTAAATATATTCGGATCAAATGTATGACAAAGAAAGAAAGAAAAAAAAAAAAAAAAAAAAAAACCACCTCCGAAATAGTCCTTGCGCGAATAATAACCGCGAGATCTGGCAGCTATATCGCAACGAACGAGGCAGTTAGTTTTCGCATTAAGTTACGCAACTCCGTTACTTGGCGAATAAAGTTTATACCTGTATACACTTTTGCGTTTCTCGACTTCGTATGTGTATAGGTATATGTATATACACGTATCTCGAGTTTTGTTCCGTGTATTATATATACGTACATACCCTCCACACGTATACAGGGTGTGCCATTTCAATCCACCCACACAAGCAGGTTTATAATTGCTGAGTGAAAAAAAATAAAAAAATCCAAAAATCCAAAAAAAAAATAAATAACTAAATAAATAAATAAATAAATACTGGAGTGATTTTTGAAACTGATTGATACCGCAAATATTTGAGAGAAAATCGTTTCGCAGTTATAACCATATCCACCGAAACTTTGTTATAATGGTAATTAAAAACTGATAGTCATACAAAAGTTGACATTTTCATTTATACCTGATAATTAAAAAAAAAAAAAATCCTTTAATAGGCTTCAAATACAAAATCGGAAATAATTGTTTAATTCGGCAGCTAATGGAATTCTTGAATTTGGGGAGGGGGGAGGGGGAGTTTGCGACGAGACACCCTGTATGTATGTATACCTGCGTGTAGATACGGTGGTGAATACATATTACAGCTATATGTAACTCTATGGGGCGTAAAGAGAAAAAAAAGCAAAAAACGAAGCAAAAAAAAAAAAACGAAAAGAAAAAAAAAAAAAAAATTACGTTCTCTTCGGCAAGGCCCGGAAACAGTTCGATGCCCGGGGCGAAGAAAGCTCAGACCGGCTTAACAGATGGCTTGACTCCTTCTTGCTCGTACAATACGTATAGGTACCTACACGCCACCGCCGCAATGCTTATCCGCCACGGGGCAAACCGTACGCGATCATACAATTCGTTGTAAATCATTATCGGAGTGTATAATATCGTGAAGGCATGATAATCGCGAAAGTATGAGCGGGGAAAATGATCAACTTTTTACGCACACCGTACGTACTAATACGATGAATGCGAATTTAAAATTTCAAGAAAAGCTAAAGATTTATATAGTTTAGTTATAGAAAAGAAAAAAACTGAAAAATCGCTCAATTAGAAACGTGATAATTAGTTTTTTTTACGAATTTTATACGGAAACGTTGGGTTTTTTTTTTCTTCTCTGAAATGTTGTGTAGCAGTTATATGAAACTCGAAAGTTATCACCGATATGGATACTGTTTAAAACCTTTGCGATGGGGTTTCATAACGTATCGTATCCAAAAATTTAATTTGCAAAGTGGATTTGGGTATATATATATATACATATATCTACAATGTATTATATAGGTATAGTATAGGAATAATAGCTGCGTAATATCGAGTGATAATGAGCATTAAATTACTCACCTCGTCCCACCAATTTCGAAGTAGTAGTAGTTATCATTATTATTATTGGACAGCAATCAAATGTAATGCATGAAATTGAGACTCACCTGGGAAATAAAAGAAAGGAATATGTTAGTGATGATTATACTAGATAAATAAATATATATATATATACATATATATATATATATATAAAGACAAACCGATCATTATGTAAAATCTTATATATGCAGCTGTTTGAAGAAAAATTTCATGCACAATTATTTCCTCTTCGAATCACAAACATCAAGCTTTGTGATATCGAAAATTGCAATCGTTCTTAGGATTTATTTTCCGTTAATTTTCTATACCTGGGCAGGGGATAAAACTTTGAGGAAAAAACTCTGAACCCCGTGAATATACGTATATATGTATGTACAACGTATGTATGTATGTACATAATAGAATTGATGTTAACGCGTGTAAATCCAATTACGAAACAATGAAACGACAGAACAAACACATGATATATATATGTATATTTCTTTTATGTATTTTTGTGGCTTGTGGCAGACCAGATTTAAAAGAAAAAAAAAAAAAGGAAAAAATTGAAACAGAAAAAAAAAAAAACTAGACCTCGCAATTTTTTGCGCTACAATATCTACTACACCGGCCACCTACAAGTTAATAAATTGAACGCAGACTTCGTCCATGAAGCCACGTATGGTTATCCTACCTTTGACCTGATTTGAAAGAGTAAAATAAAAAACAGAAAACAAAAAACAAAAAAAGAATAATTAAACATGGATTCGGACAACGAAATAATAGACCGAAATTTTCCTCTCAATTTCCAGAATTTTCTCTCTCATTTACATACCTCCGGTTGCATGAGTGGATGGACATACAGATACACATACAAGCGGTAAAAAGTGATTTTTTTGTCGTTAGAAAGAAAGGCTTATTATTCTCGCGCGGCGAGCCACTCTATTCGCAAGCTTTACTGGTCCATTTATCAGAGTAACTGCACGTGTACCACTTTTCATCCGTCGTGCAGAAAGTGATTGTTTTTTTGTTTTTTTTTTACTTTTTTGTTTATGTTTTTTTTGCTCCCAGTTTCGCAATCGGAAGTCTATCGAAAGATTGGTGGGATTATAAAGTTAGTCGCTACGTAAAGATTTTGATTCGCGCGGCTTACTTATTACGCAGCACCTTTTAGCTACTGCAAGCCTGCAGCCCGCAGCTATTACTCGAGAGTCGCGCACAATCTCCCCGGCTTTCAATCTTGTCAGACAATCGCGAGTGTCCGAGCTCGGATAATGAGATATCAATTTAAAAAATAAATAAATATAAGAAAAAAAAAAAAAAAAAGAAACCATAAAAAAAGTTTGTTACCTATCTCAAAATTACTCTAATAGCGAGACACGTGTATACCTACGTCTACTCAATGCGTAGATATATATAGAATAAAAAGTCTACACGAAAGAAATGTACCCTATAATTTTATACTCTTGCTTAATTTCAACGAGACGTATCATAGAAATAATCGATTATTGATATCCGGTTGCATTTTCGGTGCATATTATAGCCAGTAATTTAGTTATTACACGACTTCTGCGACTTATTATTGGTATACGGAAATTCTACGTTAAATATCATAACGGAAACGTGCATGGAAGACAAATTGTCTCCGTAGTGGGTATACCGTTTGACCAATTTGACACGGAAATTATCATAAATTCTGGGGTGCATGCGTATATACGTGTAATACGTATATATGTATGTATATATATATATAGTCGAGTAAAATAATCCGAGTGAATTGAAACGGTTCTAAATTGTTTTAACTCTGACTATTCGCGGGATGTTAAAACGAAACTTTTATTTATTTAGTCTTTCACGTAAGTAAATTTGAATTTATGATATATGTATAGTATATGTAGTGTATATATACGTCTATATACACCTGCATATTTAAGTACATACACGGTAATTAATTTACCAATCAAATTAAGCTATATATATGTTTTGAAACCGTTTTGCATGAAAAAATATATATATGTATATATATATTCTACAGCTGTTCAAATATTTCTGCAATGAACAAAAAAAAAAAAACAAAAAAACAAAAACTGTGTCAAATCTATATACACTGTAAATACTTATGTACGTACATACATATATACGTATACATACATATAAAACATGAAAATATACTAAAATATATATATCTATAAAATATTCGTATAATAAAAAAATAAAAAATTGTCCAACATCCGACTTGGCTATACTATTGGCTAAATATTCACCCACATATGTGTATGTGTAAAAAATTAAAGAAAAAAAAAAAAACAAAAAACTAAAAAAAGATCTTCTAACTCGCGTCGTGACCGGCAAGAAGAACAGTTATCGCCTTATATAATCGCTAATTCCCGCTTCGCCCGACGTCACGGATCCCTTCCAAAAGTCTCTTCACGACGACGACGCCGTTACAGTTAGACAAACGGACGGTGGGAAAAGTGGTTGCCGACAACGGTACCGTGTACTACTTTAAAACCGAGTTCTAAAAAAAAAAAAACAAAAAAAAAGAAAAAAATAATCCCGTATTAGAGATGTACTTGGACAACCGGGAAATAATTCTCGACTCTCGATATTTGGAATTATTTATTATCATCTGCGCAGTAATAGCGACACGAATTGATAATCTTCAGATATAATGTATACCTACCCGAATATTTAGCTTTATTGAAATGAAAAATTATGAATTTTACTTCAATGTCTGAAAAATAGAAGTATAATCAGTATACATATATATATATATATATATATATATCTTTGATTTTTTTTGCATATATAGCGTGTATCTTTCTCCGAGGCAAACAACATTTTCATTCAGTAGTCGTAAACCTCGAGTCAATGTCTTGTTACGACATAACCCGCGAGGAGTGTTGCTTCATCGACGTTTCGCAACCGATTACCCCACGCTAACGGAGGCTCGCGCACACGGCACACGAATGGTTTAGTTCACGAATCGTGAGTATTGAACTCGGCTTTTCCGTACCCTTTCCACCGTCGGTAATGAAGTAAACGATATATATATATTTATTTTTTTCACAGGTGTCTTTATTACCGACGGTGCAAACCGGACCCCACTCCTCAGTCGATAGCGTAGTTTTCCCGCGCTTTTTATTACGAACACCAGCGTTATCTGACGGCTGATATAGGTACGCATGTTAATAGACTATCACCGGCCTTGCAAGGCTGTGGGACATCGACCTCTTGGCCTAAATAATGAATAGATGCACGTACAGAAATATCGTTCTCGATCAAGAAAGGAGGAAACTGCCTTTATTTCTTTCTTTTCCCTTTTTTTTTTTTGGTTGTTATTTCCTTTTTTTTATGATTACAGAAAGGGGAAAATGTTCGTTTCACTTTATCAGATCGGTTTCGGGGTCGTAGGTATTTGTTTTGATAATGAACGACGTAATGGCACTTTACCCGATTTCGTGATTCGGTTTTAATCCATCGAACGAGCTTAAAAAAAAATTACGCTCTTTTTAATACCTCGCGAAATAGTCTCTTTATTATATATATTTTTGTTTCTATTAGTTTGTTTTATACACGAATTAGATGCCTAGTGCTCGCGAGTGTAATGAGCAATTTACAGTAAACGGTATATTCGTAGAAAATATTAAAATGTGATTAAAATTAATTGCTACTCTTGCGGTAACCATTCTAGGGTCAGCTCCGGGAAGAAATAACAAAAAATAAAAAAATATTGTATACGTGCTTGTGTGTAAATTTTTTTTTTTTTTTTTTTTTTTTTTACCGTAAAGTACCTACCTACCTTGGCACATACATGACTAACGATAATTAGCGATGAAATATATTTTTAGATTTTATTTCTTGAATTATTATCCAATTTTTTTTTTTTTTTTTTTTCTCTTTTCTTTCATCACGATCGGGGTTAAGGATTGATTTCATGCAATCAGTGCTTCTAATGTTGCGATTATTCATTCGGCTTCTAGGTAGATATAGTCAAAGCTTGAGAATATGCCAATACGTCTCGACTAACTATGAATAACAATTTTTCACATTTCAGATCTGAATCTATAAAGTCTAAGTTTACCTTATACTTATACCTACCTATATCGCAAGAGCTAACGAAACATTGTACACACACACACTATTATAGTATACAAGAGCGTATGGGGTGTGACTAGATCAATAAAACTTTGATTCTACTTGGATGCTTCGTTCTTTTTTTCGAGCTTATATATAGACACGTTATAGATGGCTCGAGTATTGAGATTGAGGGCTCGAAACTTGGGTTATTTATAAGGTTTGTATTATAGAAAATAATTCGAATCGTATAGAGTGCCCAAAACTATGCCCAATAATATTATATATTCCCCGCGGGTAACAGGCCTCTTATTGTTAGTATGTGAGTTAATAGTGAGCGGGGCTTCGTCTTATCGTAGGCCTCAGCCACCCTCGGTCATTCGACAACGAAACTAAGTCTGTTAGCGTGATAATCTCGTATATTAGATCCCTGCGGCCAAGGGTTAACATGAAAATAAAAATCAAATTTTGGGATTGCCCAAAAATTTCAATCTCTATTATATGTATGTATATTTATCCCCGGATTGAATATATTTCAGGAACAATGGAACAAAAAACGCATTTTAAGAAAATGAGACACCATTTTCGAAACAAGATTTTTTTTTTCACGAGTGGCCCATTTCACCTTAGAGTCAGCTTTTTTCCAGTTCTCAAATAAATAATTCAGATAACAAACACTTTAAAGAAAAAATTTTTTGCCTCAAAAATCGTGTCTCAGTTTGGTCCGGTCACCTACTAAAAATATGGTGTCTCATTTTGCCCCACATTCCCCTATATTTATGTCGCAGAAAATGAGCAAGAAAAAGAAAAAAACGCGGTATCTCTGCAGTGCGTGTGCGTCTCTACGTGTCATTCGAGCTTTTTAGAGCATTATGTGTATCGAGTGAAACCTTAAAATATGTAATAGGACATTATCTGAGATGCTTTAGTGTATAGCTATAGATATATGTGCGTATGTATATCTACGTATGACGGGCACAGATAATTCGTAGTTATATTTTACACGATGAAATACCAATATAAGGGACGTTTTTACTCGTCACACGTGAGGGTTCAACGGTTACCATATGAATGACGGTAAAAATTTCACCGTATGAATTCACCGCGCGCTAAAGTAAAGAAAAAAATCAAGAAATAATAAAAATAATATAAAAAGAAAAGAAAGGGGTACATATGTATGAATAAATAGCGGTACCTCTGCTGCAGCAGTGACTGTTTATCTTCTTCTTATATATATACCTGTTCTTACCGCAATCCTTATAAACGCATCTTCCCGGATGTGTGTATAGTTCGTACCGTACAGGTAATAAGTAAAAGTTCATACAATTTCGTCATATTATAACAAATAAATGAAAAATTAAAGAAAAACTCTAATTTATAGAAAAATTTTGAGGCTTCAGGATGACCCCCCATGTGCACTCGAAAGGGCGTATATAGATATACATTTTTTTTTTCAATCAAAAATAGATCGAAACGTTACAATTTATCGATGCAGTTATTAATCGTCCTCGTCATACGCGGAAATCACATCCATATATATAAATATAACGATGATTTTTATGCGGAGTATATATATATTTTTTTCATCACCGAAGGGATGTGAAAGTTGAAATGTTTCAGAACGAAGAGATAATAATTGATTTGTCGAGGGAATTATTCCCCGTCCCCTCTGCACGGCCCCTTCTCATTATAATTTAACGATAATTAATTAAAATCGTATCTCGCCTTTCTCGAGGTGGCCATTAGCACGTATATACCTACCTACTCGCCTATATGCCTATAGTTTCATTGATTTTCATTCTACTATAGATATATGCATCGGTATAGGCATGTATGTAGGTAACACGTGACTCATTCAACGGTAAAAGCTCAGCTCCCGAAGGCTCAGAAATATCCATGTACATACCTATATACATACAGGTATATGTATGTATATCATAGATATACATGTGTAGGTATATAGAGAGAAGCTTTTGTCATCGCCTTCATTTGTTACCCGTGATGCACCGTGGGCGGTGGTAGGAGAATATAATATCTAACAAACTTAAACAAGCTACTGTATATAACGCCGTTGCCAACGAACAGCACAGCATTCCTATATAATCTTTAACGCGAAAACGATTCTGCCTGTACAACGGAACTTTTCGGAATTTTAAATTCTCATCATTAGCGAACACCGCCTGGTGCAGCGGCCAAGGTATACCTATACATATATACCTCCGATCGTTGGTTCGTGTGATAAAACTTAAAGCTGCCTGGAGATACACAGCCGAGGGGATACCGCGATTGCCGATTCGTGAGTCGACGTAGTCACGTGGCTGCTGTAAATACAACTAAACTAACGGTTATCGGTAGAACACGTCACGCCAGGCCTGCCTTCCTTCCTTCGCGCGCTAGCGGGACCGATTTTGTCCGTTACTTGACCGACAGATCCGCTAGCCGCGAACCCACACTTGGCGCACTCTCCCTACCACCGTACTACTCGCGTTTTATATGTACGTATGTACGTATGTACGTTGTTTACAAACCTTGTGTACCGCTCTTTCTCCAATTTCTCCATATGTACTTTTAATTTTCTTCACATACTTCGCGCGGTGGCTAAAAATTTTTCGATTAACGATATGCTACAGCCACGATCCGTCGGCTCTGCACCGATACACAACGAAATCGACTCATTGACAGCTGCATTCTTTCGTTTCGATTATTTAAATGCTGCTAAGAGTTGGCTTAATATAAGTTCCGAAGTTATACACGAAAAGGTATAAAAGACGACCGGAAATTGGACAGACCTTCTTACCGAACGGTAAACCTGCGCAATAAAGAAGTGCAAAAAGGGTATACTTTCGCGGTATAAATAATTTGACCGGTATATCTTCTTTTTACCGCACCACTTTCCGTATGGTAAGCCAAAAAATTCCTACAGGTCATCAAACCGCGAAAGAATCGCAAAGCATGAACAGAAATCGACGAAATCGTTCGGATATTATATTCGATAGAGAAAGAAAAAAAAAGAAAAAATTGGATCTCGGAACAAAAAACGGTCTGACTATCGCACGCTACTGCGACGTTGACTAAAGAGTAAATATACCTGTTCCCGTAATCGGCGGTGATGTCAACTGAGAACTACTTATGTCTGGCGTTGGATGCTGTGGCTGTTGGGTCTGTTGAGTTTGTTGTCGTGTTTGCTGTTGCTGAAGCCGTGGCTGTTGAGGACTTCCAGCAGCCGATGCAGAAGCGGGGCTTCCGGCGACTTCCGCCATTTTCATTTACTTACGATTATTCTATTATTTATTCCACTTTTTTTTTTTCTTTCTTTTTTTTCTTTTTCAATATAGTATATCTAGTCTCGCCATTTTTATATTCATCGATTTCCCAACTGCACTAATTTTGTGCAGCGACACAAAGCTGCTGCAGCGGTACGTTAATTATATATCGGTAACGATTAATCCCTATATATAATTTAAATTTCGACTAAATTTTAAGGATTTATTAGAACGTTCGATAGTTATATTATTATTATTATTATTATTATTATTATTATTATTATTATTATATATATTATTACAGCGTTGCATAATGTCGCGGTTATATATATTTACGTAACTCCCTTTCGTCTTTTATATAAGGATATATTATTCTGTTCTATTATTATACGGATATAACGTTTAATTATTAGTTATAATAAGTGGTACGTAGTAAGGGTTGGTTTTTTTTTTTTTTTTTCGTCTTTTTCAAGTTATATTTTATATCTCTTCTATCGATTACGGTTACGGTTAATCAGACTAAATTTAATATCAGCGAATTTCAGCTGCAGCTATAAACGTTAGATGGTGCATAGATATATATATAATATATACCCATATACGAGATGTATATACATACATATTCTTCTCGTTATACCTTCAGCGGAGTATTATTCCTTGTGTTGGCATTTGAAATTATATATTTTTCCTCTCGCAGAGTGGATAACCTTCAACAGCTACTTAAATAGGGATTGAACTTTAAGGCCATGTCGTTCATGGTAGAATTCAGTCCTAGAGTTTCAGTCTTCTCTTCAAAGTTCAAGCAGGCGCCAAAGTAAATTAGATTTTTCAATTACTCGTATTAAATTAAAATCGAGATCTTCACCGTGTATGAAAATAACGAAACAGGTAGCTTAAGTACCTAAAGTCTTAATTAAAATCGATCTCCGGGGGGGTTTATCGGTTTTTTTTTTTTTTTTTTTTTTTAGCTTCGGTTTCAAATTTTCAATAAATTAATACACAAATGTGAATCCAGGGTTATTCAAATAAATTTTCTTATGAATTTTCAATTAGTTATTTTCCGTGCACCAGCTGCCTTGCACTTGACCAATATATGTATAGATATTTTTTCACGTTTCTTACTTTTATTTTATTTACTAAAATCCACCGATCCTCAGCAATTGCCTATACATATATACACACGTCGATTAACTTTCAATTGAAAAAAAAAAAATCAACCGCGGATACATTTTCCGTTGTTAAAAAAAGCGTCTCGCTGTCCATTGGATACTTCTTATTGTATAATAACGCGGAGTTTATATCGCAGAATGAAGGTAGATAGGTAAGGCTAGGCTAGGCCAAGCCAGACCAGGCCAGGCTGGGGTAAAGAAGTCAATAGGTTACTAGAACCAGAGATTTACGGCGGCCTATAGCAATCTTGCGCTTTGTTTATCGTTAGCTGTTTAATTATTGGTTTGCAAATAACGTAGTGAAATTTTATTTATCTATTCTTTTTTGTTCTTTATATATTTTATATATATTCCACTTTAGTATATATTCGAATCTCAATTATCGTTAGATTTATTGCCATTTTTGTAAAAACTATATGCGATGGTGCGAGATAGCGACAACTTTATACGGTTTTTTTTTTGTTTTTTTTATATTTCGAATATATTTTTAATCGATGTGAAACTTATTTAAATAAATTATTATTTTTTATTCAATTTTATTTATTTATTTTTTGTTTTCTAAGCACTACGTAATGATAAAAATTCTCATATTAATAATCAATCAAATAGAAGCTTTTTTAGGCGGTGTTTTTTCGTCGCGAAAATTTTGATCAACAAACGACGTGATTACGATTATGAAAAATTTCGGTGATATACCGTGCTAATTATAATTATACGAGGTTTATTTTATTATTTATTTATTTTTTTTTTTAATGAATTTTATTCAACGTTATTATCGTGTTATAAGAGTGGAAACGTTATTAAATTTATTGAATTATAAATTGAAATGAAATTTTGCCAATAATAATACGTGTCACGAAACATCGAACGAAACTGTAAAATTTCATTATTTTTAAAAACACGTTATAATATATTAATTCTCTCTGATTATACTGTATCACGATATTATGATTTTCAATTGATTTATAAAAATCCTCACCCATTGTTCCTTATACACGATATATACGAATACAGAGCACAAGGTAGAATTATTAATCGAATGTATCAACACCGGGGCTTTTCGGTAGCTCTACCACCAAGTTAATTTATATAAATAATTATCACCTTCTCTTTTTTTTTTTTTTTTTAATTTTTTGCTTTTTTTTCTAAAACAAGGTTTACGTTATATATATTTATTCGTTTATTTTATTTATTCAATTTATTTATATTGTTATTAATGGTTTATTTCATTCGATACCCCAGAGGGTTGGCGAAACTGATGTTTCGTTTCGGTGGTGCACTTGTGGAAAAACGTTGTTTAGCTTCGAATATCAGCCACTGGATGCCACCAGTGCGCCCCGTTCTACCAGAGGCCATCTTACACTCGATTCAACCGTATATATATATATATTGTACGAGATAATTATTTTTATCTTATCTTAAAAAAGGCTACCTCGCGTTCTTACAAATCCGCTTCCGCAGCTGATTCAACTCCAGATAACCGCTGCAATAATCCATATACATGTTTCTTTATTTCACCTATTTTTTTTTTATTCTTTTTCTTTTACCGGACACAGCTAGGTATAATCGTACCCATATACTGATCGATGTTAAAGCGAAGAAGTTTTTTTAATTTTTTTTTCAAAACAACGCAATAATCGCGAAATTTCCCATACGAATTTCCCATTAAATAAATTTCTACACGAACGTTGATTTAAGGATTGCTGACGAAATTATGTTAAGAGAGAATCAAATAAAATGATACACCTGTACTTTTTTTTTTTTTTGTCTATTTCTAATTCTAATTTATTTTTTTTCCACGCCTAAATTGGCATATGGTTAGGTATATATATACAGTTAGCTGGAAGTGAGATAAATTAAAATTTTTACCGTGACAGCTAATGAGATCGTTGATGGAATAGAACGTCGAAATTTTTTTATTGCGCGGTTAATATATCATCGAATACAGTTACCTACTCTGGCTAGTTAAAATTCTACGATAATTCGACGCGAGAGAAGATTTTCAAAATATTTATACCTCACTGTGATGCTAGGATACTTTTACTTTCGTTTGTTGCAACGCACGTTATCCTTGTCGGCACGTGTATCGATTCAACAATGCATCTGGGTGCATTAAGGAGTCCGTAAGCTCGGACCGAGGCAAAATGTTTACACTCGGTCATCGCATAGCACACCGTGTATAAAATAGTAGATTACTATTTTCACGAGGGAAAAATAGAACAACGTAAATGAAGAAAGAAACAAAAAATAAAAAATTACAATCGCGTGTAAAATTCCAATATTTATAGTATGAATTTATAAAATAAAGAGGAAAAATCTACACCCTTCTGAAGTAATTTTTTTATTCGTAAAATTTCGGTCTGCTGTATCAGCGATTTTTTCTTAACTGGAAAGAAAAAGAAAAAAAAAATCTAAGAACTTTTAATTCGGGAAGGAAAGATCAGGGCTGAATCGTCTTTTTTTTTGCCAGCTGTAGAAGCCGTGGCGATTACGCGATTGAAAGAGATAAAAGAAAAGAAAAAATTTCCAAACTTCGCTTCGCTGCCTCGATTCCTGAATATTTTATCAAACGTACTATAGTCACAGAACGAGAAGATAGCCTTCTCATTTATGGTATTACGGAAGCTTGTCGGGTATAATTATAGCTGAGGAATAGGGACAGGGAGCGAATAATTTTTTATCAACTTCGAATTACGATTTGAATATAATTTTCGTGCCATACCCTGTACCCGTAAATTACGAACCACGCATACCGATTAAATATTTAAAACTATCTAACGGTGAATACCATTCTGAGACTTTGTATGTTACTACGTTACCAATGTGCCGATTGAGCTATACGAGTATATTACATCGATCGCGTAGTTACTGTCCAAAGAAAAAAAAAAGAAAAATCCAAATCTAATCTCCATCTGCAGATCGTTTACGAAAGAAAACTTACATCGATTTATTTTCATTCGTCTTTAAAATACAGGAAGAATTTTTAGGAATTATTTCATTTCTCGTATAATGCCAAAGCTCGATCATACCGAGATCGATGTAACCTAAGTTGTGAGTATAATAATTTTTTATTATTGTGAGCTATGGAGGAAGAACTGTTTTCATTGTTTATTGATTGCAAGTTAGAATAATAAAGTGGCTTGAAAAAACTTTACTGCAATGTTATATTGCACCGTTGAATAAAAGATATAGCACAAGGTGCCGTTAGCTCGATTACTTGTCGAGAAGAAGAATTGTAAAAGTGGTTTTCAATTCCGTATTATATCGTTCGAGAATCATATTACTCGATTTTTTTCTCAAATCGATCGAACGTCAAATTATTCGAACTGCTACTCTGAGAGACAAGATTCCCTTAAAAATGGTAATCGAATGTTCCGTCAAACATGTGAAACTTGAGCTAGAAAAATGTCGTTTTTGTCATATTTTGAAAATTTTGAAAATTAAACTCGAGACTTTAGAATCTTTTTCTGATACACGACGTGCACTGAGTGACGTCACGTCAGTACGGTATGTATCATCTGCAAAAGCGTGGGGAAAGACGAGGGGTGAAAAGGAAACCTCGAGTGCATCGAGCAATCGAGTGTAACAAGGCCTTTCCGAGTCCCGAATGTCCCGTGCATGCGCTCTGCGCCGGAAAGCCCGCACTACTTCGATCCAGGCTCTGCCGCCCGTGGACATCGCTTCCCTCCCGGAAAGCTCGGAGGCCTGACGTCCTACACATCGAAACCCCCGTCAATTCGCGTGTAAAGCGCATGAGCTCGCGGTTTCTTGCTTCGCGATTTTACCACGTTCGCATTTGGCGCCATCAACCGAACGAACTTGATACAGTTAAAAGAACTCACCAGAATTTTTGTAATGTTTTCTTTTTTCTTCAGAAAATGGCTAAAATTTACAAAAGCGTATCGGAAATCAAAATTTCTAATGGTATCGACTTAAATTCTGACAACAGAAATTTATCCCTTATTATATAATCGCAGAAGACGTAGACAATTTTGATACCCTTCCTCGAAGCAACAGAAAATTCGATTCATCGATTACACTATGAGTAAAACAGCTGGAGCTTTCTCAAGGCTTGTCAATAATCGATGCCAAGATGCGAGACCAAAATTGTTCACTTATAAATGTAAACGAAATATTCTAATTCACCGACTAAAGAAGAATTTTTGAATAGGTACGTCGGGTTAGCCACGTGATTATAACCAATTTTTTGAAAAGTGGGGAAAAAAATCTGTTCCTCACTAGCCGTTGGTACCGAGAAAGAAGATCGAAAAACCGGGGTATTCGTATTATTGGCAACTGTATTATCAGCTGAAAAAAGTGCGCAAGCTTCCTGCTATACACGTGGCGGCGTGACTATAACTTCAATGCTTTTCGTGTGCTTCAGGTATACATATATAAGTATACATAAATCCTGTACAGGTAGGTTGTAGGTATCTATATATATAAGGCAATTTTCCACCCTCTGTATGTTATGAATTACTAATTGATATACGTAGGTATAGGTAGCTGATGCTTACGGCTATCGGTCACATTGCAAACAATGAATTCCAGTTACTATATAAGCCAAGAAAACTCATTACACCTAATTATCGCAAAGGGAGATTACGTACGAGTACTGGTGGTCAGGTTCACATAGTATAAAACGTACGGGGTTTAACGGCGAGGCGTGTGAATTAAGCTGCAAAGGATGTATTAAATACGTAGAAACTGAAGAATAATATTCATTCAGAATTATCACATTATACTCTTTTAATATATTCGTATGAAGATGAGTTTTTTTTGTTGATTCTCGTTAGAATCTTTCGTGATTTAAAGATTACAAGCGACTGTGAGCGGTATGAAATGTTCCTACGATTGAGGAAAATCTAGAGACTTGAACCGTTAGCTTAATTTGCTTCTTATATATACTAATTTTATGATTTCGAAGAATTTATTTAGCCATCCGTGCAGTTGAATAAAGTCTTTTTATTCATCCGGCAATTGTCATCGGTGACAAGAAGAAAAAATAAATAAAAAAAAACTTGTTCCACTTCAATCAAAGAAACAAAAATAAATCTTCGCTACCTACATACTTTGCTGTTTCTTCAGGTATGGGTATAATATACCGCGATCAATAAAATTCCTCGGATCAATGCCCGCGTAGGACTTCGAAATAACACAAAAAAAAAAAAAAAAAAATCTTATACAGACAGCCGGAAAGTCTTATGAGGATTAGGATTCCGAATGTGCGTATGATGAAATTTTTTTTTTCTTCCAAATACCTAAAATAAAAAAAGGTAAAAATATGGTTCGATTTGAAAAGCGAAATATGGATGACCTCAGCGGTTCGACGTGATAGATTTTTAATAAAAACCTCTTTCAGTCAATTTATGCTCCTTGTAATGCCGTGGCACTTTTAATAAAGAAGATTTTGCTCTTTGGATGCGAATTAAGAAAGTAATTCAAGGTAATAGAGTCAGAGTAGGGATCCGCACGTCGAGAAGGCAGTAGTTGCGGCAGTGAGTGGTCAGCCATATCAGATCGAAGCGCCCGCACTGCACTCGGTTTACTACTAATACACGAGGAGAAAGGTTGCTAAATTTGCATCTCCGGTTCCTGTGAACTTTTTTTTTGTTGCTTTCTTACTGAACTACGAGTGTGAAATTATGCCTCAGGGTTCGATCTGGTGGTAGATTATAACAAAGACACACCTGGCTAACGGTTTAAAGAAATTTTTGCCCGTTGCTGTCTCACGAGTTACGCGATTACTCGCAATATAATATCTTGATTAGAACAATTCGTCACATCTCCGGTCCGGTGAGAGGATTTTGACAAGACTCTGGAACGGAGTTTCGAATCAGAAATTCTATTCATTGTTCGATATAAATTGTAACGATGATTTCATACTCGCTGCAGGTATTTCATATACACATATAATCTGAACTTTATTTATTCCGCATTTGCATCTTTATGGACGAGTGAAAAAAAATCGGTGAATCAAATAAGAAGAAATTTGATTATTCCGAGAAGGCGAGGTGCACGTCTTCGGGCAGACGTTATTTCGCATGCTGACGCAATTTTTTTTTTTTTTTTTTTTTTACTCGATCTCGTAAGTTATGTTCGTCTTGCGCAAGTTGGGTTCATACTTTTTATTACAACCACTCTTACAGGCAAGGTTAATAAAAACGCGTGAACGGTCAGTATTCGATTCAATAGCCTGCGATCTCACGTCATTCGTAATAATAAGGAACGTTAGAATCAATTATTTCACTGACGAATGGTGATAACGAAAAACCACAGGATTAGAAATAATGTAAAAATGAAGTATACGGTTTGTATCCCTAAATATAAGCATCGTGCCGCTTCTTGGATTCACGAAAAAATTCATATAAATATATACCTACATCGATATCGATGATAACAATCCAAATTCTGTGAAAATTCAAATTTTCAATATTACCCAACGGTGAACCGAAAGCAAAATGATCGAATTCTATTAATAGAGCCATACGTATATATTACAGAAATTCTAGCTGTACATATATACGTATTATACATAAATAAAATACAATCATTTCGATCAGATAACAACGAATAGGCAACATAGTCACACCGTGGCAACGATCTAACTTCAAAAAAGTACAGTGGAAAAATAAGTCTAGAAAAAAAATAAATAAATAAAAGAAAAGAAAAGTTCATTGACTCGTATGATCAAATCTGTATAAGATGTAGTATCGTATGAGCATCATAGGTTCTTTTTTTTTCTTTTATCATACTCTTTGTGTAACTTTTACTTCTCCATTTTTATTCAATATTGTATTAGCTTCAGATTTAGAAAAAAGAAGCAAAAAAAAAAAAAAAAAACATGACAGGTTGATTCTTCCCTCCGTCAGAATCCTTATACCGCAAACCGCACTCAATTCAAATGTTCATTGTGTATATATATATATATCTATATACTACAATACTAAACAAATTATTGACAGAGACATTATTACAGATCGTAGCTGTTATATTCGGGATAATAATTTATTGTACACTCTTTGAATTTGTTTAAAATATTTTTCTCCGTCACTTTCATATCTATATATAATGTTACGATTAGTGAATCAGCGATTTCGATTTGATAGAGTCCTTCGAACTCGTGAGTTTCTTCTTCTATAAGATTCAAACGAAAAATAAATATCTTCATATGAATATAATGATTTGTCGAGTCACATGCCTCGGGCTTTTCTCTTATACGGACCTTACTAAAGCTCGCCTGACTCTCTACCTCACCGGTTATCGCCGGATCAAAGCGCCAGCAGCGGTCCAGCAGCGGGTGGCTGAATTCTAATCGAACAAGCCCGTTATCCCACCGGCCTGCAGCAAGCAGCAGCCGTGAAACCGTTACTGTCGATCTTTAGGAAGCGTATAGTACGGAGTGTATTATATGTATAGGTAGTACTTATAAATGTTGAAGTGTACAAATATCTTCGCGACAACTCTTTTGTTCTTGAAATTTGTAAAATTTCAAGATCGTTAATAAATCTCAAGTATTATACAGGCACACACACACACACACACAGAATTCTTGACACTTAATCAGTTTTACGCTACGACGAAGTTCCTCGAACTCTACCATCCACAGCTGCTACTGGGATCCAGTATATATCGGGTTACTCAGTAAACTTAACGGATATACAAAGTTTTTCATTTTCTTTATTTTTTTCCCCCCCATATGTTTTTTTTTTTTTTTTTATCTCGTTTCAAATTTGGGTATGAGACGAAACGCGTTGTTTCTTCTTTTCTGAAAGGTCGACGGAACACGTTTGTACCTATAATCTCTCGATTATCTATCTGGAAAAAAAAAATGACAAAGATGGATATCAGTGTGGAGGGATAATGTTGAGTTTCTTCAACTATATATCAACACCGTGTGGATATATGAATTCGTGAGAGCAAGTGTAAGATACGATTGAAAATAGCTGTATAGTCGTAGGCGTGACAATCCTATTTTAAATATATATATTCATATAACGTATCTATACCAGCTTATCTTTACAAGTATACAAACGTACATTGTATAAACTCTGATTACGAACGGTAAATAGTTGGACAGGTTTTATGGTACAGGAACCAACTTCGACGTATGTATGTATGTACATGCACGTTCGATTTTATATACCTATACACGCATAAATCATAACGCAAATAATATACATATATAATATGTACCTTGTACGTATCGGTATAAATATATACATAATATGTGCAGATGTATATACCATTGAACGAGGTAAATTTAGCGGTACCTGAAAATCCGCCAACTGTGTAAAGAAAATCTTAGCAAAAAGATTCGCGGATGGTTAAAGAAAAACTTAGACTCTCTGATTCGGGCTGTGAGTCGAGATGGGTCAATGATCTCTGTGGTAAGCACGTGGACCATCGCGACCCTTACTGGGAACTCCCGTTCAAGCAACGAACCAACCGACCAGTCAACCGGCTACGGCTACGGCGCCGGCCAAATATGAAATAAACTGACGAATATCTCATAAGGAAGTTATAAAAGTTTAGTGGGAAAAGGGCCGGCGAGCCAGATGACTCCGTTTTGGGACTTGAAAAGTACATCTTAAGCTTACTTCCTGCACATTCCGAGTTTACACGAGACAATTAAATAAATTCCCGCAGATATTTATGGAAAAAAAAATGATTTTCTACTCTGAACAAATAATTTCGTATGTGAGACATGGCTCCTCTTTTTCACGTGGTCAAGAAATCACCATATTCCTTTTCACGTCTGTCATAAACGGGTAAAGAGGTTTAACCCTTTTCCGTGTTTATTGCTCTTTGTGGGTGGCTTGAAGCTAGGCAGGACTAGAATTAGGTATGTAGACCCTGTAAAAGTACCTTTGGTATTCGGTATTCAAAATTCTGTGGAAGTATGGAGGCATGGACCATGTGAGACCGCTTAACACGGACCCCAGGCTCAGGATCGTGTACATGTGCATATAGGATCGTAGGACTATGAAGGTGGTTTGACCAGGTGGTCCCACACCACTCTTTGGTGACCGGGGTCGTTGTCCCGCCAAGGCAACGTCCCACCCGTACTACACAAAACTATTTCAACTACAACAACAGCGGGACTTGAATTTTCGGATTTTAATTAACGCGTATTACCGCCATGGGATAGAAGATTATGGGTTATTTACGACCCTGGGTGCCGATTTCTCGAGGAAATTCTACGACTGTAGAATATAACACGCGGCAAACTTTTCTTCACGAACTTCCCCTGAAGTCCGTTATACTCACGCTTATATTTATTTCAAAAAACACAGGATACGCAATATATTAAGAGTCGTTTTCTGTGACTCGCAGCTCAATCAAACCAAAGATAAATGCAGATAGTCAATTTTTGAGATGATTCTTTTCCCACTTGTTTTTTGTTTTTTTTTCTTATCCAGATTTGCGACAGCTCGAATATCGATTTGAACGTGCGTTTTATTGGTGTCGATTGCCGAAAGAAGAAGATTGATTTACGTGGAATCTATCTTGATATCGAAATATGATCGTTATATATATAATATAATATAATGTGCCTTATAGAATTCCTTTAAAAAATTTCGCTCTCGTGAATTATGCCTATTTAATCACGATTTTGATACCGCTTGTCGTTCTCGTAGTACAATTACCTAATTTGATAGAATAAATATATAATAAAATCACTCAATCGACGTTACGCCTATAAAGGTTAACGAGGCACGTAAGTGCGATTATAAAATTGTATCCATGATCGATGTAAAACAACGAATAAAAAAAAACAAAAAAAAAAAAAAAATTTATCTTAAAAGACGAATGTGTTTAGTCGTCACGGTCTAGTTTGGTATATAGATATATGTATATATATATAGAGACGTTTTAGTGCCAGTTTTATGACGCGGCATGTAAAAATATACCGCGCTACTCTTTCGGCGGACAAAGATAAAAGACTTGGACAACCCGGTGGTATTGGTATATTTGGTATATTCAAAGCACACAAAGAGAGCCTCAGGTATGTAAGTGAGAAGGGCAACCAAGGCAACACCTGCGGTCATTGACCTTGCCCGCCCGTCGAATATCTCAGAGTAGTATCCAACCGAACGGCGAAATATTCCTAAAACGTCAGATCGAATTGACTCGAAATTTTTATTTTTTATTTTTCATTTTTTATTTTTTATTTTATTTTTTTTTTCTTCATTTTTACATACGGAAACAAAAGACGATAGTGTGTTGGTATATAGTGGGTTCTATTAAGTTTGAAGAATTTTTAAAGCACCGATACAACGATCTCGTTCCTGGAAACCGGTAATACGATTCTTTGAAATATCTTTTAAATCTTCAAGCATCGATGCCGATTAACTCAGCTGCGTTTTATCTCAAACTACCATAACTACCGATTAGCAGCTCTTTGTTTGTATATACACCGAATTTTTACCCAATCAGTTAGAAAAAGAAAAAAAAAAAAAAAAAGAAACACAAGAATTACCCACATGGCTTCTTATAGTTACGTTAGAAACGCAAAAAAACTATTCAATTTGTTTTTTTATTTGTTTTTTTTTTCACTGATGTTATCTAATTTCAAAAATCCTTTTCACAAAGAGCAACGGGTTTACTATATACGCTCATAAATTGTTCACGATTCGATTGATAATTTAACGAATAGTAGGTATAATAGTAACCGATGAGTATCTCTAATATTGTGAACTTAATCAATGATCCCAATTAAGTGACAACTAATTTGTTAATTGATTAGAAAGGTATATTGCATGTTCTTTTAGTCCAAGTTTTTTGTTTTTTATTTATTTTTTTCTACCCTCTTTGAGTTTTCTGTGGAATCCTAAAATTCGATATCATTAATAAAACGGCGTGATGCGTAGTAAACTTTAGACTCGAGTTTTCTCAAAGACGATTTTCTATATATATACTGTATACTTAATTGATTTTAGAATTTTTGGGCGTGACATGATAGACAGGCAAAAAATGTCTGATCAGATATCGTCGAATATTCAAACAAATTTCATACGTTGACCCGATCATAGAGTGACAATCCTTATGATTAATGAAAATAAAATGTCTTGAGATTATATTTCGTTGAGTAAGAGTTGAAAAAAAAAAACAAAGATATTTTGCTGTAATTAGTTACCTCCTTCAAACTTATCTATCTATTCATTTTCTCGCAAATAATTGAATGAATATTTTGAAATGGTGAAATGCGTGCAGGGAATTATAAAGCTGCTGATCGTCAGAAGAAATATTTGAAAAAAAAATTTGCAAAGAGAAAAAAAAAAAAAAAAATGAAAATGAATCAATAAATTGGTGAGTATTAAAACGTATATGGAAGGAGTTGAGCGTGATGGAATGAATAGATGTCGAGTATTCGTGCTGCGTGGCCAAGCCTCTGATACATACCTAACCTAGGTAATTTCAATCTAGACACGCGTATCTATTAAGTTCAATTTATGCGACGGTTATATATATATATATAAAGATATATAGATATACATATATGGTTAAGTCGTGAAGATAAAATTAATGTTATATAGTCATCGCGTTCGTTCGCGTGGCTAACTCCCTAAAACTCGTATATAAGAAAGGTGAAGCTAAACTTCCTCCGGGGCGGTCGCTCTCGCGCGGTATCGTTGTCTCTATGATCTCATAAACTGACCTTTAACTTGAGCGTGACTTCAATGAGCGGTATATACGCGAGCGAGAGAAGAAGCGAGAAAAGGAAGACGAAGAAGAAGAAAAAGAACAACAAGAATAATAATAATAATAATAATAAGAAGAAGAAGAACGGCCCGAACCAGCTCACCAGACTGCTGGGAGTCGGAATCAGCTGAGAGTTCAACTGTATATAATAAAGTTTGCAAGTTCAATGACTTGCAGCGCGCGCGCGCGCGCGTACGGTAACTAGCTGGTATATCCGTGACTCATTACGTACCCGCGAGATAGACGCGCGAGGAGATACTATACGTATAGTTAGATAGGTAGGTATATATGTATACGCGATTTACTCGGTCTCTTGTTCGTTATTTAGCCCGGTTAAGGACTGCTGTGCAAAAAAAAGAAAAAAAAAAAAAGAATCTAATACCAATTTTATGCTGACTCTTATCTTCACGTATTAGTCCGCTGCACGCTTATACGAGTCAGCGAATTTCTTTACTTATTATACTATATATGTATACCTACACTGTATGTATATTAACGACTACACATTTCGGTTTTCTTACATTAGTTGACTATAATATACGCTTGGTCATTATACATATACATATGTGCCAAAGCGTGAGTCAAAATTAAGGATAAAACTGAACCGTATACTGCAGATATATACTAATATCGTAAGGTGAAATAAATATGTATTAGGGTATATTATATATACCTTCACTTTTCAAGGAACCGGTCAATTTCAAACGGTATATTTTTACGATGATTAGATTATACGCGTTTTATAACGATCTTAAATAAATAAGAAAAAAAAAAAAAAAAAACTATAGTTTAGAAATTTTGTTTCTCACCATAAGAGAAAAATAAACGATGTATGTATTCATATATATGTATATGTATACCTAATTAACGTAAGATAGAAATTATTTATTGATCTCGTTTTCAAAGTAACGGTTAGATATATATCGCAAAAATCAGGTTACGAAATTATACAGCTATTCGATTAGATGGTTTCATCACGGAAATTGAACCCAGAGAGATAGAAAAAGGAATTAAATAAAAAGTATCTTGTTCCTTAAAAATACAGTTTTAATTATACACGGCCAATGATCACTATCCGTCACTAGCTCGAAGATATATATGTATTATACTCGGTATTATATATGTATAATAACAATTTGAATTAGACAGATCATGGGATCATCGTGTTTTTTATTACCTTCGATTATTGATTCTTAAACATTTTCCTAATCGACTAATTGCTGCGTGCGTCTGTATTAATTATAACGATATAAAGAGAAAAATTTCAACAAAAAAAAGTCGTGGATATATGTTATACAAAATTTTGTTGCTAAAATAGGATATCGATGAGAAAAAATTTCAGAGCTAGATCGTATTACGCCCACTACACGTGTTAATAAACTCATACTTTGACCCAGGTCGGAGAAGCCGGCGAACGGAAAGTCTTGCGTTAACTTGCGGTCTCACGTATTCTAGACCATCTCAATGAATAGACTATCTATACATGGGCGTACGTACGATATACGTATAGGTATATATACTATATACATACGCACGTACACGCACGTAATTTCTATTGTATATTCCTTATACCCGAGTATAACTGTACACCTACAACTTGGGTATATACTATACATATATGTGTACCTACATATAATGCCATGCTTTAGAGCTGAAAATAATAGATATGGTCAAGTGCGTTCACCGTATATCTTAAATAGGTATGCACAATATCTAGGAAACTCACGTACGTCTAACTACAGTTTAAAGAGCAAAAAATTTCCATAATGCTAATCGACCATTCAAATTCTCAATTATCTTTAATTAGTTATGTCAAATCGCGGATGAGCCTCGGAATGAAATCGACTCATCGGTCATATCAAAACTATACTTTTCGAAGAATTTTTTATTATTTTTTTTTTTTTTTTTTTTGTTAACACTGTCATTAGCGAGTTTTTTTTTTCTTCCATACTTCGACAAACATATGGGTGCAGATATTGGGCAGTTAAAAACGCGTTTAATCATTATGCGCAGGTAGGTTATCGTATAACTTTTTTTTTTTCCTCCTTTTTATTTTTCTTTCTTCAATTAGCATGGTGATATATGCGTATACTCGATTATGCCATATATACCCATTACCCTACTGACGCGAAGGTTACTATATATACAATTACTTGCAAAATGATCAAATCAAACCGAATTTTTTACTCGAGCGAACCAAAATAAATAAATAAATAAATAAGACTTCTATATATACAAAACACGTTCATCGTAGGTACATGTGTACCATGTAGTCAAAATACTTGAACTTCATCATTTTTTTTTTTTTTTTTTTAATTTTATTTTTTATGGCAAAATTTTCCGGTATTACTAAACGTAGTAGGTGAATATAAAGTTCGAGCGTTAAAGTATCAGGAAAGTTATCTTGCCCGGGTCTTAGGAACAGGAGAAGTTGTTAGACCTGCACCAACTCCAACTCCATCGTACCTCAAGACCCTACCTCGTAGACCTTGACCTAAATTCCTAAAATTCGAATCCTCTGGTACAGAGCTGAAGAGATATTCAAGCGATCGGAGCGTTTTGTGGGTATACGTATACACGGCTGTATATAATTTCTGATATATTCTATCGAATAATCCTATAAATCTATTGCCAAAGGAATGATATATTCGCGTAATAAATTCGATGAGTCTTTATAGTAAAGCGTTAATATGACCGTTGGGATTCGTTAGATTCAGCCTATACGCGTATTTGTCCGCGATAATTAATCAAACGGACAATAATTTTATTATATATACCTATATACTATAATAATGAAAGAATCGTTATACCCCGGAGCTATCGATGATCCTCGGGTTTTACCTTCCATCTCGTATATATTTCATGCAGCAATTATTTTCATTTTCATTTTTTTTCGTTATTTAATGTTAATTAATCTATAAGTTTTGTAAATCTCCTTCTTATCGACTGACTGTATAAAGATCACGTGACCATTCGATAATCCGTTAGACGAAACGTAAAATCAACAAATTGACAAAGTTCAATATAATATACCCGAATTCGAATTGGATTGCGAGATATTGACCAACTGACTAAAAACAGTGACGGATCATGATTATAATTATTTTTACGACAAGTTTTTGTTCAGTATCTGTTATACTATACGTAATTGAATAGAAGATCGATCTATATAAAACACAAGATGGGTTTGGTTTTTCTTTTTTTCTACTTTGTTTTTTCTCTCTCAATCTCTCTCTCTCATACGTTACTTTAGAGTCAGGTTACGTACACGCCTACCTGCCAACTCCCGGACGAAATTTTCGAACAGGTATAGTTACAGTTTTTTCAATTATCATTAAGAGTAAAAAATGTTATTTTATTTTTTACAAATAATATCCACGAGAAGTTTTAATATCGTCGAACAATTACGGTTTGCTATAATCATACAGCTTCATAAATTACCAACTCGTTTATCAATCTCTTCGTAATTAAGATTTGGTTGAGGTCGATCAATCTGAATTTCGATATTTTGACCGAATGATAAAAATACAAAATTTCAAAAAGTTTAATGCCTCGCAGAAGAATGATCATAAATCTTATAATCTTTGCTGTAAAACGTGTCTACAAAATTAGGTATACCCATTAAACGTACCTATAATACACGAACCGAAAGATTCGTTGATCTGTGTAATAAAAAAAAATTAAAATGTTGAATACCGAAAAAAAAAGTGGAGATATATATTTTCATTAATTTCGCACAAGTCAACTGACTCCTAATACAGTTGAGAGACTAGAGGTCGACGACCAAATCGATCTTAGTTAGCCATATATAAAAAAAAAACAAGGACTAAAAGGGGTACAAGTTCTTAATTTTTCGGCTCCGAATCTGTACGGGTCAGAGGTCACTAGCCGCTACCGTATACCAACCCCGATTTATCTCACGCCAGATCTCGATCGCATCGCCAACCGTTCGTTTTTTAAATGTTAACTTCGTCCTTACATCAAGTACCTTTATTCAACGTCTGCAGGTTAAGGTAGCTGTTCACTCCTACCATGCGTACATATACTTACAAACACACACACACGTATGCAGTACATATAGATGTACGTATATATATATATATATATATATATATATATATATATATATATATATATATATATATATATATATATATATATATATATATATATATATATATATATATATATATATATATATATATATATATATATATATATATATATATATATATATATATATATATATATATATATATATATATAAGGTATATATTTGAACGTTATATACATTTATGTACAGTCAGGCAATAAAGTTCTTGGAGGGTCGAAATTTAGGCTTAGGTGTTCCAGTGTCTACGCTGTTGAGCAGGCCCATCGATACATTATTTATTATATACAGGGTGTCCCAGAACTAAATGTCAAAAATGAAAGGTGGCCTAGAGGAGGTCGAACTGAGTAAATTTTCCCGAAGAACATGGGGTCTGCGAAGTCGCGTTCGCGAGATATCACAGGTTAAAAAAAAAAAGTATCGCTTTGCGCCGCCGCGACGCGACGCGGCGCAAAGCGATACTTTTTTTTTTTAACCTGTGATATCTCGCGAACGCGACTTCGCAGACCCCATGTTCTTCGGGAAAATTTACTCAGTTCGACCTCCTCTAGGCCACCTTTCATTTTTGACATTTAGTTCTGGGACACCCTGTATATTTGGGAAGTATTTCTTACTTTACTTTGAGTAGGTAGCCTGCCAGATTCGCCTTCTCAAAGAACGGGGTATGCGGAGCGAGGGGGCTGCTCAACAGCGTAGACACTGAAATGTTTGAGCCTGAATTTCGACCCTCCAAGAACTTTATTGCCCGACTGTACATACCTACCGATACATGTACGTATATAAATGTGTGTATATGTATGTATATACGGAGTATATAGGACCTGTAGGACCTATCGCATCCTTAGGTCGTTGACGATTACGTAACTTGAGCCAGCAGCATTGGTCACGCCAAGTTGGATCCTTCTTTTTCGTGGGGGTCGTTAACCTCATGGGTATACCGGGTGAATTGTAATTAAAGAAATTCTTAACGGATGATAGGATAGTCGCCTATGGTGAGTGGGTAGTTCGTATAGTATACAACTACGTCACGATATACGTAAGCTAGGAATTCCTCATCTTTTTTCCTAAAACTTCTATCAACACTCGTTCGAGAATATAATTTTTCGAAGGTAGATATATCGTAGATATATACGCAGGTATGTATATAAGGTTTACAATACATATACTATTTATAATTTTCATCAAATTATGTAGCTGTATAAGTTTAAAAATACAAATTGCTGTCTATAAATGGGATGAAGCTCGTCACTAATCGACTATTCAAATATTTGTCAAGAACTTGTCTCGCGGATCGTTTTCGCTCTATTTTTACCGCCTGTCCGGCTGATCCCGATCTATAATACGAACGATGAATCGTCTAACTGCAAACCGAATTTGAAACAATAACAAAAAATTCATTAATTTTCGTTCGGTTGGTAATCGATTCTATTCGGCTTAACTTCGTATCGCCAATAATCTGTGATTCGCGAACGTGTTTCGTAACTTTGGAAGTATTGGAGGATGAAAGAAATAAGGAAGTTATCGAAATCGGGGAACGATGATCGATGATCTAACACCCGCAATCCTCGTGTGATTGACAATGTTGATAAAAGCTACAACCGTGTATAGAAATCGTAATAGGTATAACACGCCCTAAAATCGAGTTGGTAATTCGACGATAACATCGCAGCCACGATCTTGGGTTAACGAACGACAAATAATCATCCTCATAATTCTAAAAGTACTGACGACGATCGTCCGGACGATATCTGTATAGTCAATTGAAATGAAATATACGTTTATAAATATTCGAGAATTTTTTCTCATAATTTTTTCAACATTTTTCAAAGGAATTACAAAATCTTCTATATAGAAGAATTTTGTTCGTGGTATAAAGCACTATATACATCGATCGGATGAAATTTCTGCAAATTTATAGCGACTACCATTCTTTCAATTTTCTTTTCTTTTTTTTTTTTTTTGTCGAACGTTCAGTACTCTTGGCTTCTGGCATCGTCAGTGTAATACGACGCGTTTGATGATTTGAGATATTTTTTAGCGTGTAGTTATCAACGGAGACAGCCACGCTTTATATTTTAAGTTATACTGGATTATGTACTAATGGAAGCAAATCCGCCAAGTATGCGGTTATTATTATATAGCTAGTCATTATTTGAGCAGGTATATATATATATATTTACGATAGTTAAAAATTCGTTAGATATCTCAGCTATATACATATCTGCAGAAAAATTTTCATCAATTTAAATAGCAAACGTAATATATAATTATTAGAAATTATACTAATGGCCAATAACATATAAAATATAATTATAGATTAGAAGATTATTCGTAAACTGCGTTTTCAAAATCTTACATAATAATTCAATATATACTTATACAGATATATGAAATTCGTGATCATCAAACGGTTCGAATTTATATATATAAGCTGAGAAATTGAAGGAACTAAAAGAAAAACCGAAATGTTCTTCCATCTAATCGATGAGACATTAGCTATTAATAATTCCGATAATTGATAATCGTATATATGAATGATAAGCAGAAGGAAAATTTTATTTCCAACGTCTTCTAGCAACAGCTGTGTGGCTGGCCCCTAAGATATGAAACGACACTGGTTATGCCTACGTCTCTACTTCTCTAGCCGGTGGGTTTGGCTCTAAGTCTAACGCATGTACGGGGTCGTTGACCCTTTGGCCTTTGTTCGTTCGTGGTTGAACCAGGGTCCACGTTGGTAGTGTTGTGAGTTCGACTCCCGAAACCACAGTTCGTTCGTTCGTCCGTATGCCACCACGCCACGCCACGCCACGCCACGCCATGCCATGCCACGGCGGGCCGGGCCAAGCCGAACCATGTTAAGTTACTATACTTATAGGTAGATGTATATTGTATACATGTGCATGTGTATATACGTTCGTAATCGATTTCGTGCAAACAAGGTCTTTGCCACCTGCTATATAACGCGAAGTTATATACTAGCCGTGAATTTCAGATGAAGACTACGATCTCGATTCAAATAAAAAAAAAAAAAAAAAAACGAAAAAACGAAAAAAAAAAAAAAAAAAAAAAAAAAAAAAAAAGGTGAACTATTAATGGAACGAATTTATTGTTCAAGAATGTTAATTCGTTCGCGAAATTTTTTTCGTATTTTTGTTTTTGTTTTTGGTTTTTTTTTTTTTTTCTCTTTCTTCTTTTACACACGAATCATCATCGTGGGTCAACATTATTTATATTAGCTTTCGACCACTTTTTTACTCACATACGTATCGTACATGTAGGTATATACCCATATTATACACAGTTGTATTCAAGGCAACGCAGGATGACTTTCAGACGTGTTAAGTTAGGTCAGGTAATTATCTTGTGTCTCAAATCTTGTTTCAAGTTTCTTAAAATATATAATTATAATACATGAATATAATTTTTGGCCGAGTTCAACTATAAACTTAACGATGATTCGACTGGGTAAGTCAGTTCCATAATTGGTAACGAGGTATGTCGTTGAAAAATCTATATAAGCAATTCGAATATCAAACGTTTTCTTTTTTTTTCCCGCAATTCTTTCACCTTTAGTTATTCAAAAATCGATAAATCAACCTCCGTCCGAACCACGCCTTGTAGTTAGAAATATAATAATTTTTCATTAACGAAATTCTTTATCGTATGCTGATAATAACGTGAATAATAAATAACGACTAATGAGTTTAGCCGCAGCTTTTATTCTCAACCAACGCAGACGATGATCAAATCCAATCGATTCTTGATGCGATTATTCATCCGCGTGTTTTTAAATCACTAATATTTTTTGAATCATATACATCGCATATATGGGTGAATAAAACCATAAATAATATTAGTTCTAGGCAAAAGATAAAGTTTGAATAAAAGACTCGCCACTATATAATAGAGGTATATGCATATGAATAGCTATTGATTTTTACCAAAATCAATTCATTCCAGCTCAATCTCTTACGTTTCGAGTATTATATGCTGTAAAGATTCATTACCATTTTAACGATCATATTTTAACGTTGCAAAGTATTCATACCGATTTCCTTTAATTTATTATAAAATAAATGTCCGAAACTACTGAAGGGACTCGATGATTAGTTTATTGGTATATCAATGCCGTTATAAGTTCCGTAAATGATACGCGCGTATTTATATACACGTATACGTACGCGTATATATATATAATACATATATCTAATTTTATACTCATCAATGAATATATTTCCATATAAATACGATTTTTCACGCTATTGCGCAAAATTATATATACGTAACTATAATTAATATACTATATTCAAGTTCGCGTCAAGGTATAAACGCGTAAGATATACCGTTGGCATAGTTTGGTTCGCCGCTTGAATAACAGTACCGATATACGGCTGTCTTGAGTAAACTGCGGTAAAGGCTGCCAGCTATGTATGAGCCCCGTTAAAGAAAAATTCTGCATTTGAATTGTGACGATGATTCCTATATATAAAAATTGATGAAACTATAATAAACAACCGTTAATCATTATATTATACCTTAGAGTAAAGCGTCGAAATGTTAAAATACATGGAAACTTTCAATCCCGAAAATCTATGCATCGATTTAAATTTGATAGACGAATCGAGTAGGCGGTATAGCGTCTGATCGTTAGATCGGTAGGTAGGTATATATATATATTTTTTTTTTTCCTTTACCTGATTCGAGGATCGAGAAACTAGTAACGCTGCGTCTAACGGTAACGTGTATTTCTATATATCTAAAGATCTTGCTCGCTATCAAATATATATATATATACGTCGTATTACGTATATATACATACCTACGTATAGGCATGTATAAAATTTCTTAGAATATATATATATATGTATGTACCTATACGCGAGAATAGGTATACCATACGCGTCTAATACATAAATGTATATGTACAGTAGTAATGCACGTTAGGTACGTGTATGTGTATAACACATGTTCGCCATGTTTTACCGAATCAGAATTTATATACACACATGCGTACCATATAGTATATTGTAGGTAATGGTAGTGTGTTACTGACCGCTTGTGACCTTAACTTGCCTTCGCGACCGCAAGGCAAAGTACTGTTACCACGAGTGTAAATTCTTGACTCTGAAAAATTCTAATATTTCCTTCACCACCAATATATATCGAATAAACTTTATATATACATAATAATGGGTAGGTAACGTGTGTAATTTAGCGAGATGTATTTGTGAGGTCATAAGTAGATATATACAATAGCCCGCGGTTATATATATATATATATATATCTATATATACATATAATATATATCTATTCAAATTATTCTGAGAACAAAAATTTTACCGCGCGTCTTATAATCCGACAGGTGTCGGTTGTAACTTATAATTAAATAAATACCGCTACCCTCAATCAAGTTTATTGCCAAATAGGAAAAATCTTCGACGGTCGAGTCGGTATATAATATCCCAAAACCTAAACCCAAACCCGTTTATTATACCCTGTATCGCGATGGTAACTATTTACCCGAACTGTCGTACGGTCAATTGTACATACCTATTGTCCGATGATTTGACAGTTGTCAAATCGTAGAATAGAAGTTTTGGCAAAAGAAAATTTCTATCGTTAAATATTGATGATTTTTATTAATTTTTTTTCCCCTAATTCGTATATCTGAATACGTGAACACAGTAATTATATCGGATAATATTTCGTTTCATTATAGATAATCAAATATAATGAACTGAGACGAAATGAATAATTGATGAATTGCAGGAAGTATGATTAAATAACTTGAATGAACTAATTGTAAACAGGAATAACTAATTCATTTTTTTTCCGTTTTCTTCTTCTTCTCTTTTCTTTGACTCTCTTGTTCAAGAAATTAGTTATTTCATTACGTTAATGTGTATAGCCACTGACCTCTGATTGTGCTAGGCATCTTGTCTGAATTGCATATCCTGTTATCCGTAAATGTTTAGGGTATCCTTCCTGCACTTGAGCAACCTTTATACACTTCACTAATACGTTGTCACTAATTAGTGTGATGTACAATTAGGGTTAATACCGCGGTGACGATAATATTTCGTTTATTTAAGTCAGTAACACAAGTGAAATATCGCATAGATAATATATTTTCGTCGCATTTTGATAAAGTTTTTTTTTTTTTTTTTTTGTTTTTTGTTTTAATATTATCTCTCCCTTCGTATTTTGTTACGATATATTTTCAATTGTTATTATACTCGCGAATATCACTCTCGCGCGTTTAATCGGGTTGAAAAAATTTTTTTTTTTTTTTTTTTTTTGTTTATTTTTTCCCTTGTTGTAAATAATTTACGGATATATCGATCGATATTCAATTGATTTAGGTGTAGTTTTTTTTTTCGCTGTTTTATGTATAATTAACGGTCAAACGATTGGTAATAATTTATGATATTTGTTAAAATTCAAATTATTGACACGCTGAATAATATATAGTTTGAAAAATAATTAAGATGGTCACGAAGAGCGATAAAAAATTGAAAAAATGAACGAAAACGAGTAACGTCCCAAATTTATTGAAGACACGTTAAATTTCGGACTGGTTGTACCAAAAAAAAAAAAAAAAATGAATATAGAATAATGAGTGAAAAATTGAATGAAAAATTAAAAGCGTCAACGAATTTAACAAAAAAAAAAAAAAAAGAAACAACTGCAGAGCACAAAATAGTTGCGAAAATCACGAGATTCCGGTATATGTCTTTTCGAGTCCTTGCTGCAGCAGCCTTCCGCGTGGTCGTTTCGTTGCCGGTTCGCCGGGTCGTCGAAGTAGTGTGGGGTACCACTCCTGCACGTAGCCGGGATGATGATCAACCGAGAGGTATAATACTCTTAGTTCGTGAGATAAAATTTTCAAGATTTTTCGTCTTATATTTTATATTACGTAATTATACGAGTATAATACATCATATATATATATATATATATGTATAAATATTTTTATTTTATGTATATACGTATATATCTTTAGATTTTTTTTTACTCTTCGTGTGTGTGTCTGCGTTTTTTTTTTTTTTTTTTTTTTTTTTTTTTTTTTTTTTTTTTTTTTTTTTCTTATTCAATTGAAAAAAAACCAACAACAACGACAACAATAAGAACAGCAACGGTAACAACGAAATACGGATGAATCTTTCGAGTACATTGAAGAAGAAGGTGTATTATAATAATATCCAATGTTTCGGCAACGAAATAATTGAGTGAGTGCTTGGGAGGTGCGGTGGTGGTGGTCGCTGAGTGACTCTGAGAGCGCGGCTATCCAAGAGCCACAGGTGTCCGACGTCTCCCCTCTTTACCTCCTTCTTCATCCCCCCCGCCCCTCTGACCCCCGTCCCCCCGTCCCCCCCCCCCCTCAATACTGGTCATTTAGAATTTGAAACACCGTGTACATAATACTATGTATGTGCGTATCCTACCACTATCCACTATCCACTATAATCCACACTATCCACAATATATCCGTTATCCATGCACGATTCACCTGACACCACGAAATATTCATTCGGACATTGAACGCATCTCGTGAGGTGAAGGGTAAGGTATATGTATAAACCGATTCATAATCTTAACGAGTTTAATAAGCCGTGCTTTATTTCTTTACACTTTTATAGACCGCAGGAGTATAAGGAGGAAGCTGTCTGTGACGAGATGTTATAAAGATTCAAAATACGGTTTTCGATGATATAGCTTACATATATAATTAGAAGAATCTTGCCGCGTTAAACACGTCATTTTTTTTCGGCACTCAGTTATACCTATATACCTACTGCAGAGATTTGTGAAAATCATGCAGTTTGATTTATTTGAATCAATTTTAACATGGCTTCTGGTATAATCGAGTCGGAAATCAAAGATCGTTTAAAGATCGAAATTTTTTCTTTTCAACTACTATACTACCTACTCGGATAATATATCGAACGAATTTTTTCTACCTTCGATCGGATACGGGGACCGAAAAAAATTGACAGTATAGTTTTTTCTTTTTTTTTTTTTTTGTGAACTATTGAATCATCCGGATTACATGCTTGAGAATATATTAATTAAGTTGACATTCGATTTTGATTTTATTTTTCAAGATATCGAATTTTCATCATCACAGACGACGTGATTTGTGAAATAATAGAATCTAGTTAATTTTTCCCAATCGGAATTTTTTCCAAATTTTTCAAAATTGTGATTGGTTTATGTGGTGCTAATGAAAATGTAGCGAAATTCGTCACGTCTATATACAATCCAATCTAAATCATCGTGACAGATTTTCATCATACCTATACCCCATGAAAATTACTAATTCCGTTCTTAATTCAAAATTGTTATTCAAATTGATCGAAGGATTGGGCAGACTTTTCATATACCGAATTTAGAGTTGAACGAAAAAGACTATACGAAATACCAAAAGCGTTAGAAGATTTTTTTTATAAAGGTTCATTTTTTATTTCCTATTAACAGTTACGTGATTAGTTATTATAAGTATGATCGACAGGAGATCGGACGTTCTCGTGGTTTTCAGCGCGTAGTAAGAGATACAAAAAAAAAAAAAAGGAATATATGAGTTTTTTTCTTTTTATTTGCGTTTAATCGATCTCGGTAAGTTCGCATGTTTAGTATTTCAAGCCTTCCAGATAACGGTCTATACGGAATATGTCTGTTTCGGTACGTACGGATCGAACGGAGCGGGCTTACAAAATAACTTGAAGCTAATCGTGATTCAAGACACGTAGACCAACCGCGAACAATTTTTGTCAGATATCGGATATTAAAGATAATACAGGACTCCGAAGTGTTAATCATCCGAATTCAAATTATTCATTCTGCACAAGCCATATCGGCTGCCTCTCGTAAATCAGAGACAATATATGATTAACAAAACGCATGTATCATTCACAGACGTCGGGTTATGCAAAGATGCTAAGAAAAAAAGTTTATCGAAATATTATATATCAGCTGATTCGTTTTGCATATGAGAAACCAAAAATAAATTGAAACAAAAATTTTATATATATATATATATATATATATATATATATATATATATATATATATATATATATATATATATATACTCGAGTCAATTTTTTTTAAATTTCTGTCTCGGTAATTATATACAGTTCGTTTCTTCTGTAATGCCGAAAAAGATTCGAGCCTAGGTGGATCTACGATTGAATAAAGTGAGGACCAACAACTGCTGTCAGCTGTGAAGAAATGTGACGAATCAATCTGACCATCATACGATAAAGAATTCGACAATTGAGATACGGTGAAAATCGGCGGATGAATGGTTGACCATAAAGTCCGAGAACAGAGAAGAAAAAACGAATTAAAAAAAAAAAAAAGACTAGGAAATTGATTTCTATTCGAATGATCAGTGCAGCAGACTAGACTTAAAGAAATGCAAGTGTCGCGTGGCAACATAATTGGAGTTGTTACCGGCCACTGTAGACAAACGAGAGCGTGTAGAGTCTAGAAATAATTGTTTGTAATCAGTTAATTACATCGCTAATTAACATCATTTGATTATAACCAAGATTCTTGTTACGCGAATAGAACCCGTTACCGGAACAATATTCACTGGCAGATTGTAAACCCGGAATTGTTCTTAATCTTTGGCGAACAATTATTAAAAAAAGAGAAAAAAAAAAATACTTTTAAAAAGTCACCATGAGTGAATTTAAAATCGTAAGAAAAAAAAAAAAAAAAAACTGATGATATGAAAATGTCGTTTCAAAAGTCTCGAAATATGATAAAAAATCTAATTATTCAGAATTACAGCGAAGGATATATCCTGTGATTAAAATTCTTCGATAATTGCTATAGTTCGTTAAGATCCTGATTACTAGCCGGTTTTTGAACCGATCTTCAAATCAATTTTTCTTATGCCCATGCCACGTCTAATTAATGTGCAAAACCGCGAATCGCGGTGCCCGGAACTCACAACTTATCCTGTAAGGCTGTACTTATATGTTTACGTAAAATTCATAACGGTTCGAGCTTCAAAAATGCAAGATGGTCATGAGCCCTTCACGGCTCCGGGAATAGCCCGTAGGCGTTCTTCGTACACAGGCTCTTGATATATCTCGCCGTCTATACACGACGATAACTCGATAAGCCGTTTGTTTCCTGATCGGTTACGTATATATGTATCTCTCTACCAGTTATACCTACACAGTTCTAATTTTTTTTTGTTTGTTTTTCTTTTCTATTGCCAATGGTTGTTCAGTGGGTATAGACTGCAATCAATTGATTTGGAATCTAAGAGATAAAATCTACATGAAATTCGAAATTTCAATACCCTGCAGGATTCAAATCACAAATTTAATATTTTATAAAATGACAAAATTTCGAGAGGTTCATATAGCTGAAAACACACGCAATGTCGTAACTCCGTATACATATATACGTATACGGTATAACACACGCACTGGAGAGTGCCGAAATTATATATACGAATATAATACGTGCGATCGGTATCCAACCGTCAAATTCCGGAGGCGTTCAAGCGTTGCTATTGCATGCGCGAGGATTACAAGAGAGTCTCTTTTGCACTTCCGCAATGGATAATATATACACCAAGTTTGTCTGAGGCCATTTTTTTCCCCATCCAAATTAAACCCATTTATTATCTAAATCGATTTCAAGATCTGTATATAATCATTGATAACACCTCGAGTCTGAAATAAATTCGTCTAATTGTAAAATTGCATCGAGTTTCTCGAGTTTTTATATTAATTAGGCAATAAAGGACGAAGATTGAGGGTAGGTGTGTATATATTTATTTTAATCTTAACGTAGACCTTGCCTTCGTACAATCACGAAGTTATACGCCCGCTATAGATAACGCGTATTGTTATAAGTTAAAAGTGTAAAATTTCTCACGTGATCTCAGAAACGTGGTGGGTATGCTGACAATATGCATGATTTCTTTCTGCTGAATTAATTCCTATATATGTATACATAACGCGAGGATAGAATAAGAATTGCCAATTTCGTATTTGTATACAGAAACGGGAAGATATACATACATATATATATAATATGTATGAACAGATACCCTGAATAGTAACACGTATATACATATACATGTGAAATATAAATGAAATAATCATGAGATGGATCCACGATCATCATTCATCGAGACCATATCAAATAGTCATCAGCTGGAGCTGGGTCCCGAGGTTCGGTGGCTTGACAGCAAGTTATAGCAACTCGGCAAGGCTGGCCTTCAGAAGTCAAGAACCTCTTCGGCCACGCTTCGACGCCGAGTATATAGTTGAATGAACTATAGCTTATCGTACGGCAAACTACAACGGTAAAACGAACCGGTGGTTGAGGGTCGATGTAACACTGCCAGCTAGCGGTATATCCCTCTCTTCCCTCCACCCCGTATCCCCACCACTCTTATACCTCTACTGATACTTTTTACCTCTTACATCCACGATATACCTCGTAATCCTCTACGTTTCGTATCGTATATATATATATGTGTGTATAAATTATGCTGCGTATACATGTGCACATAGGTATGCATCTATGTACATACATAGAGCTAGACGACGTTGATATTGTATGTACATGGTCTATCAGCTCCGTAAGCAATGCGTGGGTATGAATATAATTTGTTTTATACATCATAAGGATGCACGATGTAAAAGAAAAGAGTAAAAAATAAATAAATAAATAAAAATTGCGTATGATACGTTGCTTGACATGAAAATTGGTCGTACATTTCTATATACATCGGTTATGCTCATGTATATACCATATGATAGAGATTATTTTTTCGTCGATTAAGAAAACGGTATAATATAGTTAAATATGTAAGCAATAGCCGGAGGAATGGATAAGGAAGTTATGAACGGATTGCAGGGAATGTGCGTTTACGCTTTAAACCGTTAACCAATTTTAGTAACACGATCGGATCGAACTTTTCATCGTTATTTTCTATGTGCTGCAGGGTACGTTTTTGAATGTAAAAATAAAGAGAGAACAAAATAATTGTAATTATAATTAAAAAAATTGAATTGAACAGGTAGTTATATAACGCGTGCAACGTTTCGTATACTATATGTGTGTACATTTTTCTATATCTACTATATATACCCTGGAGAGAACTGTAATTACAAGTTTTATCTGCTGAACTAGCGATTTATGGGTATTATGTATATACACCGAGGAACTTTGTTGTTCAAACTTTACGGTATATCCGCATGCAAAAATGATCGTTAATTCTAGTTTGAAATTTATTTTATACGGGACTGAATCATCTGGTTCATACGTCGCGTATTATTCTCGACGATTTGCATAGACACACGCAAATCGTCGTACAAATTGATAAATTGTATTAGATCACATAGATCTGTATTTTTAATAAGCGAACAATTTTGACACCCGAAATTTCAATTTTCCAATTTTCATGGTAACAATCTTTATAAGTATTTTTTCCCGCCGTAATGATTTTTTCGCACAACTGTATAACTCCTTCTATCCGACGTCCGTTAAGTTTTTGGCAAACATCCCGAATGACCGAAAAGTATCACAAAAGTTTGTCTGAGCAGAAAATTAAACAGTTCAACCTGTTCGTTACGAATTTCAACATCATTGAAATCGGCTTGTGAGTATTGATCGACTTGAATTCGCTGAACGTGTCGTGAGTTATACCACCCGTATGGATGGTCGAAAATTCGAATTTGAGGACCGAGTATGATGATTTGTAATTTTTTTTTTTTCTTTGTTTTATTGAAAATCAAAGACCACGCAGTTCTGAGTTTGAGAGTAAAGTTTTTTTTCGCGGCAAACTGTATGACCAACGGGAAAAAGTGTCGGCTCTAGATACTAGCGCTATCTCCAGGTTCACCCCGATGGTTATTCCGAATCGCGTGTCGGCATTAGAGTGTAAATTTATATTACACGGCTGTTGGTAGGGTTGCCTAGTGCCAGCGAATACATCGCGACAAAATTTTGCGAACAATTCTCCACTCCCCGATCAAAGAGATAACTGCTCCGAGTCGAGTTCGGAAAGGATGGTAACAAACGAGTAAATCGCTGCACGAATAGGTCAATTTCATTTGTTGCTCTTTTATTTATTTATTTATTTATTTTTGCAATGTTGGTTGAACATGAATCGAAATGAATTCATCCGGACACAAAATCAATAATTTTTCATCAATTTTAATACAAAATAATTATGAAAATTAGTTTATCAATCTATTTTAGTATTAGGGTACCGAAAGTTGCGGAAGGTAATGGAAGCTGTTGTTAGTAAAATACTGCAGTTGAAAATAATGAGATAGGAATCAATTTTGACAGTATCTTTTTTTTTGTTTGCCTATTTTTTCGTTGGAGTTTGAACAAACGATAGAAATCATTTTGAGAAAGTCGTCGTTGCTGCAGTGTATAAATTGAAATATCTCACGATTAAAATAACAGCTGAGACTCGATGCTTCCTAGGGGAATATAACTCACTTTGATCGTCGTGGATATATCCATATTAACGGAAAATTATTTACAATTAAACAAATGCCTTAACTTCAACAGTTATTCAAAATATATTTGCAAATAAAATATGTTCCGTGATATCAATCCATCGCACGTCGAGATCTTATCGTTTCCGAAACTTATATTGATCTGCGAAATTGGTAAGTCGCAGAAGAATTGATTATCAATTGATTTTTGGGGTTCTAATATTCAAAAATCTCACCCCGTAACACGGACAGGATGTGGATAAAAGGTTTAAAAAAAGAAACAAAAAACTTTGCTGCTTTCAAATAAGCGAAATGAAATGGGATGAATTTTTCAGAGTGTGCGGAAACTAGGTGTAAAATCTGGTAAGGTTTTTGCTATACCTAGTCAATATCGAATGCTGAATTGATATAGAAGATTTTCTTCGCATTGGTCGCGTTTCCCTAAGAGAGGAGAGTATTTCTCATCCCTTTCTTCGTCCTCCCTGTACGAGCGCAGTGACGCGTGCGCCTGTTTCAGTTACTCTTGGTATATAAAAGGGGGACACTTGTTGAGCGATGCTCATACCTCCACATCAGCCACCGTATAATTTCCGATTGACCGTACAATTTTCACTAAAAACCCGGTGTTTATAGTCAAACTGAAGCTAGGAATCTCGATTATCTGGACGATATCAACCACGTTATTCAATCGAAGGAAAGGTTCGTCTATTTACAAAGTTCCTCTCACCTTACACAGAAAGTTCATTTTATTGTAAAATTTGAAATAATTTCCCTTCAAGTATTACGGTCGTTCAAAAAATTCGTATAAGCTATGCCAATCTTTCAGTTATCGTGTGATTTTTTATGCCATATGATTAGTTTCAAAAATATATGTACGATTTATCAATCATAAGAAACGTAAAGTTGGATTACTGTTCTCAGGCCCAAACATACAAGCTATTAATTCCTAAGGCTTAGAAAAATCTTCCAACGATGAAAGTTTTCGTCCATTAATTGTAGCTAGACATTTCTGCGATAGAAACTGCGATAGAAATTATTATCCCTTCATTTTCCACGGTTTACAATATTTATTTGCTGTTAAATCACTATTTGAACTCCAAAAAAATGATCAGAATGTCGAATGCATGCGTGAATGACACGAACGTTTATGCATACCGACTCCCAGCAATTTGAATCATTGTTAAAATTGGAAATGAAGTTTGTCACAATTTATAAAGTTATCGGTACAAGCGGGACTAAAGCTTTCTGAATTCTCTGACAATTAGTTGGTTATTTCATACTTTAATATGTATTCGTACATCGTGTACATACATACGCGGATTTTCGATATCGGACTAAAAATGAGGCTAAAATCCGCGTCGAATCATTCAATCGATAGTGTTGAAAGCTGAGAGATACTGTCTTACCCTTTCCAGCTCTGACTTTTCTAATTTCCCGTTTCTTCTTTCACTGTTCTATATCGGGCCAAGAGGAAGAAAATGGAATAAAATGGAAGTAGGAGTGACGAACTAGAGATTCTTTTTATTTTCATTTCCAATTCGAATCCACTCAATGAAATTACTCATCGTAAGCTCGACGTATTCGTTGCCTCCGCGGTCTGCTATCTATATTTTGTTAATTAGCTCAGAAAAAAAAATAAAAAACCTGTTTGAAAATTAACGAATTGATACTTCACACCGTGACGAGCCATATATGGCAAACCATATCCTTCCACCTCTTACTTTATTCACATACTTACTCAATTTTCATGACTGAGACGATATTTGATACGAATGAGTTAACTTCGTGACCGAAACATCGCGAAATGTAAACGTCTGAGAGCCCACGCGATTCAATGATTGTGCAAAATCATAAATTTAATAAATTTATTTTAATTTTATGATGTGTCTGTAAAAATTTTTCATCGGAATACCTAGTTTATGTATAAATAACGAATATGGATAGAGAATAGAAAATCTCTGCGATCTCTATGCACGCGAAATGATGAATCTTACTTTCCTACTATTTCACGACGACTTTGTGAGTTTCGTCGTAGCGGAGGAAGCCCTTGAATCGAACCGGACGGTGCACGATGAATCGCGCGAAATGAGTTTTATAATCGAATATTACAATATGTTTCAATAACGAAGGATTCAGCGACATCGGTTGGTACTAATAGGCCGACATTGTCCAGAAAATTCGCAGGATTGATTTTAATACAAAAATTTACCTTCTTTGAATAAAATTTTTCTTGTCTACAGTGACTTTAGCGAAAAAACGATTCAAATTACAGGCGAAAATCTTATTCTCAGAAATAGCATTAGGCTTATCCATTCGGAAATTATCCGTGAATTTTTTTTTTTGAATAAAAAAAAAACCTGATCAAATGCAAAAGCGGTTTGCAATTGCAACTTCCTGAGTGTAAAACTGACCTTGCGCTCACTCAACTGATCGTAAGACTTTCCACTCCATAGATTACACTTGACAATGGCTTCCTCTATCGTCAAAGAATTAAAACCATTGGCAATCGAACCGCAACTAGCCGGATGATATTTTATCATTTTTCCCAAATTTTGATTGCAGTTTTTCTAAACGATGCCACGGCTCGAACGAATGAATCAATCGAATCTTACTGAATTTTTGTCAAACGATTCGTTTCATCATTTGCCTATTTTTGTATTTTTACCAAATTCTATTCTCTAATATCCAGCTCTGTTTTAAACTGCAGGATAAATTTCAACCATTGTAAATAAGTCTGACTTTTTCGAAACGAAACTAATCGTAAAAAAGTTAACAAAATGTGCGTGGTGCAAGCTGCTCTACAGACCATTGGCCCCTGCTGCCATGGTTAGTGGCATTCGCTGTTTCGGAAATCAAATTAACAACTAACTGTGAGACCGTCCGGACTTGTTTAAAGTCACAACAAAGTTGGCTATAACTGTTCGCGTTGAACAATCGGGTTGTGTTTCGGCTATTCCTCGTTACAGATAATCTCGAATCACAAAATTTCGAGTATGAAATGTAACTACGATATTCGTTATCGCTAGTTCTCATGATACTAACGTCTAGAAAAATCTCTGCAGAAATTATAAAATGATGTACCTACAGTCTTAGAATTTTTTTACTAACGCGTGAAAACGAGCTTCGAGAAACTCTGTATGTCGATTCATTATACACTTACCCGATGTTGTCCAAGGTAGGTCATTCGACGACGGATGGTCGGGTGCCTAATGTGCTATCAACGGTTGTAAGACTTCATCATAAGATGTTCGTAAGTCAACTTGTTCGTTCACTGGGGAACCTGAAAGCATGACACGTATATTTCTTTGGTATAATTTCTAAGTTGTACTTTTGCGGTTATTTGAATCGGAAATTTTTGGGTTTCTATTTCCGAAAAATTGTCAGGTTTTTAAAATGACTGATATATACTACAGGAGTTGCGGCTATTTAACATATGCAGCGGGTACGTGCCGTCAGGAATCGATTAATCCTAATTACGGGTTGAGCAAGCGAAAGGGTGGAAATACGTGGTAGGAAAAAGTATTCAGTTCTAGGGCATGACGAGCCTTGTGACACTAGCCTAATAAGCTCGAACGAATTTCTATCGGTCGATAAGAATCCATACAAGTCTTTCGCTTGGCTCTTTCCCCCTGGAAACTACTCTGATAGTTCTTAACTTACGGGCATTTGTTCATTCGCAAGCTCGCAAGTTCGCAAGAACATTTTCGTTCGTTTTGAACCGTGAATCTAAATACGACAAGCCTGCACTCAATTCGAGCGATTTTAAAATCTTGTAACTTCAATCACAACCCAATCCTCTGGACTAATGCACGTTAAACGGTGCGATCGTAACTTTGAAATTTGGGTCTTATGATTCCTTATACAACTGAATATTGAAGTTTGATTCAATAGCTGATATACTTGAATTGCAATTCAGCAATACTAAGAACACAAATATTTGTGTTGCAGCGAAGATGGATCTCAACGATTACCGCAGGCATGGTAAGTCTTTTCACATTTTTTTTTTACCAGTATTATTGTTTCAGCGACGAAAAATAGACATAGAAGTTTTCCAAAGTAATTCCTAAATCCTATAGCATTACGTGTTTAGTATGACACGCCAAGCTAGTCGAATGAATTTTAAAAACGCCAATTGAATTTTCCAAAATCTATGGCATCCCGTATCATTATGATCGTTTTTTATATGAAAATGTAAGTGAAAGATGTTGTGAACTATCTTGAAGATAGTATAAAAATCGGAATAACGATCGCTATTGATTGACTAACCCGAAATGAGGCGAAATACTAAGTGGCGTTTCATTCATTGTCAGTAAAGATGTTCATTCGCTTGTAGTAGAATAAATTTTCCTTATAGAAGCCTAGCTCTGGCAAGAATCCGGAAATCCTTTGGATTTAGTGACGGCCTTGTGAGCCAATAAAGGAAATCGAGGCACTGTTATCCCACCATGTAAAAAAAAGATTCCAATAAAATAGTTTAAACGATACAGTAAAAATAGCCTCGGGTGTATCGATGCTCTGCCAATAAAGTCAAATCAAATACAGGACTTATCGCATATGTATATAGGAAGGAATACGGGAAAAGCGTGAACGTAAGGAAACTCCGGGACGACTTATAAACGTCGTATAGGAACTCGCGGAATAGGCCAGTGAGACTTTATGGCAGAGGTATTACTTCCCTTCTGCAGGATTTACGAAACGCAGTTGTTCCTCGGCTTGATTCTATTCTAAAGAAAACTAACTTCAAATTCACGCATTGCAAAACTGTACAAAAGTATTTTTATCGTGATATCTGCTGCAGTACTGTACGATATTTTTTATGACAAAGTTAAACTACATCTCTAACTGCAATTAGGAACCCATTTCTCTCTTGATTTCATTCGAGCCACGAAGGGGCTCGGACACTCTAGTGTTTACTGTACTTGTTTGGTAGAAAAACACATTGTCAAGTCTGAAGAGTAATCACTGTTTATTTGAGACTGTTTTTGACTTTAATTGAAAACTGATTTACAAACATCAGAGGAGTATCTAGCGAGATATTTGTGCGCTTTTGTTTTATATCGATGGTGTAGAACAATTGGGAGCAGTTGATTAAACCGTTGAGAGACTACGGTTTTTGTAATTTTCTGTAAACTTTGCGGCTTCGATTTGCGGAGCAAATATCAAAATAGAACTTCGATAGTATGTAAAATTCATGAAGCATCGACGAGAACTAGATTCGACTCCGTTGATCGTAACTAATTGGACTATACGTCCGCAAAATCTTTTGATAAAGATTTATTCCTTCAAGGTAAAGAGATGGTCGACTACATAGCCGACTATCTACAATCCGTAAGATCTCGTCGTGTTTATCCCGCCGTATCTCCAGGATATCTTCGCAGTATGTTACCCTCGTCAGCTCCCGTCGAAGGTGAACCCTTCGAGGACATAATCGGGGACGTTGAAACGTGCATTATGCCAGGGATTACCCATTGGCAGAGTCCTCATATGCACGCATATTTTCCAGCACTTAATTCCCCCGCAAGTTTACTGGCCGACATGCTAGCCGATGCTATAAACTGTCTAGGATTTACTTGGGTAAGGGTATAAGTAATTTGTTCGATGTTTAATACCGATCATGATAAAACTGTATCGTTATTTGTCAATTTTTCAATTGACTCATCCAACGAAATTCAATTCAATATCAATTTTTAGTCCTTCATTTCATTTTATATGTGATCGACGAATGATAGGGAAGCTTCTTCTACAGGCTTCCAGTCCGGCTTGCACCGAGCTGGAAATGATCGTAATGAATTGGCTTGGAAAAATGATAGCATTGCCGGAAGAATTTCTTCATTCTCCCGATCGGTCCGGCGGTGGTGTGATTCAAACAACTGCCAGTGAATCAACTCTGGTCAGTCTTTTAGCGGCGAGGACCAGGGCGATTAAGGACAATCAGAAAAGCCAGCCTGAAGAGACTGCGAGTAACATAAGCGCTAGACTTATTGGATATTGCTCAGATCAGGTAAGGGTCGGTCGGCAAGGAATATTCGAAAGAGTTATTTCCGATTTATCCCTCGATCATCGTAGCCGGAATTCTCATGGTTCGAATTATTGTGTTATTTATTTATTTATTTATTTTTTGATTTCAGGCTCATTCGAGCGTTGAAAAAGCTGCGCTTATTGGTCTCGTGCAAATGCGTTACGTAGAATCTGACGATAATCTGAGCATGAGAGGAGAGCAGTTAGCCGACGCTATACAAAGCGATCGGAAGGCAGGACTGATTCCATTTTTTGTAAGTATTCAACATTCTGGTCATTAATAAAATTCTATCGATTTAAAATATTTTTTTTTTTTCGCCAATCAGATAGCGGTGTAAGAATACTACTACCTATACGAGATTCCCCTTTGGCTTTTCATTCACTTCGGTCTGCAGGATCAATTTGTAGTCGATCAAGAAGAAACAATCTTCTTACTCTCGCGTCCTGCCCCAATTCTTCGCCCAATTAATATCGTCTTATTGTTATTTATTTTGTTTTTATTTTTCTACTCGAGAAATCGCTCGTATTCTTTCCCCGGCTGGTGCATCCTTTACAGATAGTTGGTCCCCGAGGGACGTATAGATGCTTAAGCTTACGGTTATTACGGTAAAACCGCAAGCTCATTATTTTAAGGATTGTTTCGATTTAACAAATTCCTCTACAAGGACACGTCGCGTCCTAGTCAACTCGTATACGTCAAGATTATCGATAAGTCATATTGCACTACATATTTCCGTTTCAGGTTTGCGCTACTTTGGGTACCACCGGAGCCTGTTCGTTCGATAATCTCAAAGAAATTGGTCCGATTTGTAAGTAAAGCTATTCCCAAATGATTGGTTGAATAAATTTGATTTGATTTCAAGAATTGCATTTTGTTTTTCTATCTCTTTCATTTTTAAGGCGCGAAAAATGGGCTTTGGTTACATATCGACGCAGCCTATGCCGGGAGCGCTTTCGTTTGCCCAGAATTTCGATCTTGGCTTCAAGGAATCGAATACGCTGACTCCTTCGCCTTCAATCCAAGTAAATGGCTGATGGTCCACTTTGATTGTACCGCAATGTGGTGAGCTTACGCCTGTTTCCTAAGCTTTTGTTCGTTGGATTATCGATAAATTAGCTATTCGTTAATATCGGGGTTATTCGAAAATAAAACCGCGTGAGGCATTTGAATACAAGGAACCAAGTCTGTCTTCCAAGATACAAGCCATGTATTTACGCTTTTCAGGGTGAAAAGTAGCCAAGCATTGCACCGGACATTCAACGTAGAACCGTTGTATTTGAAACACGAAAATTCAGGTAATCACTGTATTACATATTTATAAAAAATTGAAAAAAAAAACAACGGATTCATCTGTCTTGCAGTAGCATAGCTAGGAGTTCGATTTTTTTTATTATTTTCATTACAGCAGAGAATTGTCAAAAATAGTGTAAAGCTGTAAGACACAAAAATCAGGGGCTGTAAAATTCTAGCAAATTACTAAGAATTCTGAATTTCGTTCCGAGGAAAATCAGTCAGCTAACGGTGCTGCTCGTGCACTAAAATATAACGCGAAGAGCTCAAATCGTTCCCGAAACACTAATTAGGTATAAATAAATCGTGAATGAATTAGTATTATATTTTCATTACTCATTTATTATTTAATCGCATCCATTTCGCACAAAGGCGTTCATCACTGCAGTCTCGTCAAACTCGAATAGCAGAAATTTAATTTCCAGGTCTTGCTATTGATTATATGGTAAGTTCTAAGTCAAGATAAGATTGTTAACACGTTAGTCAAACTACTGGAAATTAACCAGTATCGATTATTGGATAACAATAAACTGTGAAAGCGATAAAAAGTTTTCACGGCTTAATTTCATCCCAAATTTATTTACTGAACCACCATTTGTCACGGATAAAAAAATAACAGAAGCATAAAATTATAACCTATCATGGGCCTCATCTAGCCCGAGGATTTTAAACTAATCTATTTTTTTTTATACAACGACGTACAGGTGAATTCTTTTCAAAGCGAAATCCCGTACCTACTGCAGCTGGTTAATCATTTCTTAGAACCAAATTAATCGAATATTGTTTTCAGCACTGGCAAATTCCACTATCGAAAAGATTCAGAGCTTTAAAACTTTGGTTCGTTATAAGAAACTTCGGCATTACTGGATTACAGAAACATATACGAGAGGCAAGTTTAGCTACCAATCATGTTAATCGTTATTCAACAATTATTTCTCTATAATATTAAGAACTTAGAATTCATCTGTTCTGAAATTTTACTACATCCCTAAATCGACCTGGAAAATTCATAATTTTTGGTAAAAAACAGAAAATTTTATTCCCAGGGTGTCAGATTAGCTCAGAAATTTGAGGCACTGGTATTAGCTGATTCTCGTTTCGAAATTCCTGCACCCAGACATCTTGGGATGGTTGTGTTTCGTCTGAGAGGTGACAATTCGTTGACGGAATGTTTGCTGAAAAGAATGAATTCGAGAGGACGAGTCCACTGCGTACCTGCTGCTCTTCATGGAAAATATGTGATAAGATTTACCGTAACGTCAACGAGGTAAATAAAACTTGAATTAAAAATTTTCAACAAATTAGGTATTTAGTCGAGAAAATTTCATCGTTTTCACTATAAAAATGAGCAGGAATTCAGGTTTGATAAACATTTTTCGTTCTATTGATACTCTCATCCACTGAAATAGTTAAAATCGTATTCATTCTGATCTTTGGAAATTTTACCAGAAATAACTAAAAGACGCGCTTATCAATTTTGTGCAGAGAAAGACGTCGCTATCATAATTCCAAAGATTTTTTGTCGCTAAAAAAAAGATTTGCCGCTCAATAACTCATTGAACAAATTTCAGAACTACCGGGGATGATATCTTGAGGGATTGGACAGAAATTCGTGGCACAGCTACTGAAATACTCGGAGCTATGAACGGATCACCAGCAAGAGTAAAAGTTTCTCTAGCAGGTAATTGATTTCGTTAATTTATATAGGCAAAATTAATTGCATGTATATTGTGTTTTCTTTTTCATTTGGAATAATAAAATTATTTATTTAATGACACAAACGTTTTAATTTCTGTTTTATCTATATGCATTTAACTATATTTATATATAATAAGCATGATTTTTTTATATATATCAAAATTGCCCTTATCGTGCCTGAACTTAATTTGAAATGAAACAATTGTTCGAGAGAATAATCGCGATCATCATTAAATATCACACGTGCGTATCACAATCAGTTCTACGATTTATAAAAGAGAATTTTCTATCAATTCAAATTTGGTACAATTCATAAAACAGCGTATATACTAACTCTTCTGCGCCTGGTAATATTCTATTCTATTCAGGTACGTATACAAACAGCTAATGATGATTTTTTTCCGCGGACAGTCTTCAGATAAAAATAATTCTTTTTATTTCCTCTCAGAATTGTTTGCAAGTTAATCCAAATTTTCATAAAATCGGACAAAATTAATAGTAAAATCAACTGAAATCGCTTGGAATCGTCGCGATATATAGCATAGGAAATAAATTCCAACCATCACGAAATCGATTAAAGTTGCTTTCAAATAGAGTCATGTGAATAAAATCGTCAACTAAATATATGAATGTACGAAAACAAAAATTGAAAAACGAGTTTTATCAAATTTTTCAAGAGAATGTATCCATATATTGAAATGAGGTCTTAAATAATTTGTATGACTTGCAGAAACGCGTCAAAAAAATGAAAACTTTGGATCTAGCCTTCTACTGGCAAACTCTCCGATGTCCCCAAAAATTGTGAACGGTAGTTTCGCAGCTATATATGATACGGCCGATGTATTCAACGAATGTATGAAAACCTTTGGACGAAATCCATCGGAAGCAATGGATAGTCCGGGTAATTAGATAAAATAAACGAAAAGATTTATATATCCACAGTTTTTAATGAACTATTACTTTTTCGCTTGACTAAGAGATTCCCCCTATTTACGAAGACTACTTACTTGTCAATATTTCAGCAATGCGGCGTCGCATCAGAGGTATATTAATGTCTGGAAAACAATTCTCCTTGGATTCCCGCATGGATTTAGTACAGGTAATATACATATACTGTAATCTAAATAGAATATCGCGGGAAAAAATTCAGTGTCTAAATAACGCGGAAACTCAATATTTACCGTCGAATATCTACGGAGTTTTTCAGTATGCGTATAGTTCACTACATAAAGCATATAATAGAAACATTCACTGTATTGTTCCGAATATAAGTTGATCCTTAGTACTCAGACCGCATTTCGGGACTTTTTTTCTTAGATACTGGCCGAATGTCGAGTTTTGTGTCAGACTTTTCACAAGATTTATATTCACACATTTTACACGAACTTTTACACGAACTATAAATTGCACTTTTTGATCCCGCACTAGAATAAACTTAAAGCTTCCTTTGTAACTAGTTCGAGTACTTTTATTCTGCTGATTTTTCTGTGAACCCCGGGTTTCCATAGAATTCGAACAATTCACCATGTCTGCACTTGGAAAATCCATTTTGTACTATTATTTTCACTTATCTCACGTATTGTCATTTGCAATTTGTTTATACTTAACCGACGCCAACCGGAAACAATTGAGGATCGAATTATCGATATCTCGCAAATAGCGCGCGTAACCGCAACGTGAATTTAGTCGAATTTAACGATCGAACTGTAGATAAAATAGTTTTATTTATCGGTCGGTAAGGTAGATTTATTCAAAAACTCTGCTGGTAATATCTCACGTTCGGAAGAATACGGGGTACATATCTTGTAGAGTAGGCTTGAAACTCATCAAGTTGTTTCTTATTGTTTTCAATACATACAAATAGTTACCTACCAAGATTATAATCAGTTATTTTACTTTGCAATTACATGACTTCATTTTTTAGGGCGCGACATGTTGCAGACCGATAACTGATTCTGCTAAAGAATTACCGCTTATGAAAGAAGACGATGATTCAACTGACAAAACAAACTCTCGTAATGGTAGAAATAAAATAGATTCCTCTATTGGTGAGTTATTAATGGGAACAAAAAGAATGTAAATAGGTATTTGGTACTAAGCTCCAGAGTATCGAAATTGGATAAAAATTAAATGCGACTTAGCAAATCAATTCAAACACCAAGGCTTTGAATTATAGTGAATTTTGACTATAAATGAAAATTGAAGTTACAAATATTCGCATTCATTGTGTCCACGAATTTTTTAAATAATAAATAAATAGATATAACCGCGGCATAAACATTAAGATTACTATATATAGAAATCATGAATTTTTCATTTCAGATGATGTCATCGAATAAACTGGAGTTCCATTTACGATCTCGCATGGCTAGAAGAGAAGCATCTTACATCGTTATGACATAATGTATTGAGTGAAGAAATAAATAAATAAAAATTATTGAAATTCAAGTGTATCTACTACATGTGGGGAATTTCCAAATCAAATCACGGGGTCATCGGCCTCTCGAGCCCAAAATGGAAAGTCATTTTTTTTGCGCTTCCGAACCCTCTGATATCCGTTATATCAAACGGAAACAGGTAAAAAGATCATTGTCAAATTGATGAAATTTTTTCCACAAAATTTAGGACCTAACAAGTATTTTCATCGCATTCCGAGAGTAGATCAAGACCAACTAGTATTTTTTTGAGATTTTTCTTCTTTAATTTTTTACAAATTTGAAGAAAATTGGGATTTCATTTTGGGCCCGAAAGGACCCAAACAAATGATTAAAACCGAAGGGGTCCGACCGATGACCCCGTGATTTGATTTGAAATGCCCCAGGTATACATCCTTTCTGTACCTATTGTGGGTTTCAATTAAAAAATTAATTTTGAAAATATATGTTTATTACTATTTACTAAAAATGAATACCGAGAATAATCTTATAGATAGTAAATCTGTTCATACCAAACGAATAAAACACTTAAATTTACAATACGTCAAAATAGTAAAAAAATAATCTTTGAAAAGACACTTGCTGGTAACATTTAATCTTCTTAATAGGTGGTTAACACTGTCTCGATGTGCTTGAATGAGGTAGACTTTGACAATATTCATTCATGTCAAACTCGTTGTGAGATATTGCAAAGGGGCCGTTGAATACACAGTGTACAGTGACAGTTTCTGTATATAAGAGAGCAGGCAACAACTGTAACATTTGTGAAAAAATAAACTTGTTAGATATGTTCATTGTTACAATAAGCTTAAACGATTCATAAACTAAATGACGAATAGTTCTTCTATCTTACCTTTGGCGTAAGCAAGAAATACTGGGATCCATTCGCTTTTCCAGTGATTCTTACAATCAGTTCAAAGACTCGACGTTCGTTAATTGCATCCATACCCTATAAACATTAATTGTTTTTATATCAAAAAGCAAAAAGATTCGACAAAAATGTGGGAACAATTAAATGAACTGTTCTCAATTCGGATCTAATTTTTGATGAAGTAAATAATTGGCAAACATTAAGAAACTAGAATTATTATTCAATTTCGATTCAGTCATCTTGGAATTTCATCAAGTCCAATTCTTGAGAATAAATATTGAACATAGATCAGTAGTTCATACATGTTAGAAGCGTTATTATAATAAATATTATTCAGCTATTATTTTCACCTGATTAATTTCGTCGACACATCGAAAAGGCACTTTTGACAATTCTTGTAAGGCTATCATGTATATTGCAGTTGTGACAGCCCTCTCTCCTCCGCTTTGATGAGTGCGAGTTAACTCTTGCAGTTCATCGGTATCGCGGAATTTTACTTTAATCTTGAGCCCGTATAGCTCAAAATCCATCTATAAAAACAGTATGCAAAAAATTAGTTGTACGCAATTTGATAAATGTGAATGTGTATTCTTTCACGAGTTTCCTATTCTTTTCTTTTCTATTTAAACCTGTTTTCAATGAACTTACGATATTTTCTCCGTGAGTAATGGACACTTCTCCGGCACAATTCATGCTTGCCAAATAAGAGCTGAAATTCTCATTTATATTATCAACTAGTTGTTGAAGTGGCGGTATCCATTTACCACGAATTTCTTCCATGTCTTTTATGATAGTCTGTAGCTCGGTTGTCTTTGCTTCGATAACTTCTTTCAAGTTCTCGACATCAACTTTAACTTTCTCATAATCTCGCAGTATCTATCAGAAAATATCGTAATAACGTTACAAATTAAATGAAGAATTGGTAAAGCTGCTCTCTGGGCAGTTGACTACATGTTGATTTTCAATGAATACAAACTGTATAGAAAATTTGAAAATAAAATATGAAAATACGTTAAAAATTTAAGTAATACTTCAAGACTTACGTTATCTCCATCAGGAGTGTTGCCGAGGCAAAAAACTTTAGCCTGAGATACTTTCAATTCGTCATTTATTTGTTCGACTGTAGCTGGTAACTTCGAAAATGCTTTATCCAATTTTTCAAAACCTTTATCCTGTGGTCCCAGGCCGTTTGTACTGGCTAATGCCTCGTCGTACATTCTTTTTGCCTCTGCCTTAAGAGGTTGCAAATCGCTATCAGAATTACGAACAGTTCGTTCAGCTCTAGCACATCTCTCCTTAATCTCATGACATTCGTTTTGTTTAGCTGCAAGCGTTCGTTGCAACAGTTTTACCTCCAATTTAACAGATGCACTTTTATTGCTAGCCTCTATATATTCCTCCAATGCCTTGTTATATTTTTTATAGTCTTTCATCTGCTGTATTATGATGTCCTGGAAATAAAGACTTGATTTATGGTAAACGTACATTTAAACTAAATCTGGACATGTATAAGTTTATAATCCTTGTTAAATAAAAGAATAAAATTAAAATGGATACAAGACTGGGATAGTTATTACTCCATAATTCTTAAAAAAAATGAGTGACAAAACTATAATAAAATGAAATGAATGCCACTTACATTAATATTTTTCTTATTAGTTTCTTTGATTTCTTCGATGCTCTGTCTCTGTGTTTGCAGGTCATTTATTTTTCGTGTTGCCATCATGAGTCTGGTTTTTACAGTTTTTATCTGGTCGATATGCTGTTGACATTCTCCCCTTTTTCCCCTCAATTCTTTCATTTTTTCCTCAGCTTCGGCAAGGTTTCTTTCAACTTCTACCGCATCATTTGCCACTTCTTTTTTTTTATCATTCAACGATGCTAGTCTGTAAAAAAAAATTCACAACTCGTGAATTATTTTTGAGAATCATAATTAGCACGCAAGCTAATTAAATTTCAAATGGTAAACTCATAAACAAACTTTTTTTGGATCGTTTCTAGCTTGGTGTTATCCAAGATGATAGAGAGAACGCCGTTGCCTGTAACTCGTGACATTCTAGTGGATTTTTCTCCAGTATATTTTGAAGTAGAAACAGCATAGTGATTGTTGCCTGTTAATCCGACAGAGTAAAATTCAGTCTATGAATATATTTCATACATTTTTATCACTCAATCTATCTAAATAATCTAGCGAATGATACTTACGACTGTAAAAAAAATTCAATGTGTTGGGAACTTTATCGATGTTGCTTTCAACCGTATCATTCCCGATCGGTATGTCGTTTATTCGATACATGGAGACTAAATACTTGAGTATAGTCTGCGGAGCATTAACAAGAGAGCTTAAGTAGTTCTCGAAACCAAATTTTGCAATATTTTCAATTGGAATTCTGGGATTCATGTTAATATTTTTGTCCGGGTCTGAGTGAACGCAATTAACTTGTAGTCTCTGTTGATCTCTAAGATATTTCATAAGCAAATTCATATCTTGTTTGTTTTCGCAAACAAATGCACATAAATCTCGATGCGCGATGCAATTCTCAAAATATTTTGAATATTTTTCACTTGTTACATTGATTTTCAGCAACATTGGTTCGTGAATAATTGTAGAAAACTTGTCAGTATTCTCCCTTAGCCAAATAACACCCTTGTATGCATCACCACTCGTTTGCCTTAACAACATCAAACGCTGTTTTTCCACATCCTTAACAGATTGCATATCTGCCTCTTGGGCTGAAAATAAGCAACAATATTTAATCTTAGGCATATAATTATAATTGATTATATTTTTTATTGAGTGGTGGTGCAGGTTTTTTTGAACTCTGAATCAGTATTTCAATCTTTTAAACTGCTGGCAACAAAGCATGGTACCAATTAATGACAAACTTACTAATTGATCATTAGTTTTTGTTTGTTAACTGACTTCCTGAGCCTAATTCGCAAACAATACCAATCTTATTGGAATACGAACCTCTTATTTCTCTTCTAATCTTCTCTTCTTGTTGTTTGATCTTCTGCATCTTGGTCGAAAGATTGTTAATAAAATTTCTGTGTCCTTCAATGAGAGGTAATATATTTTTCTGTTCTTCTGCCAAAGATGTTTCTAAAATAACAATTACAGATTATTATAAGATACAGTGTTGAAAGTGACGATCAAAATTAAGTATTATACATTTTGACATCTTACCATCTCCGAACTCTTTGATTATACGTTCCAGATCGTTATCAAGCTTGCTTTTTTGCTGCTGAGCTGTGGCAATTTCCTGATCACGTGTTACTTCTGCCTGTATTTTACGGGCAAGTGATCTCTCCAGTTCTTGAACGTTTTCTTCGTGTATGGTAAGATTGTCCACTGTACTGGTCAAGCTACGAGCTTTTACCAATGTTTGCTTAATCTAGAAGTCAGAAATTAACAATCAGCCATAAGTTGTTGAAAAATTTCCAAACATTTATAAAATTCCTCAAAAAATCAGCATACAAACAGATTAAATACTTACTTGTGTGTTAACAGATCGGTCAGTTGCTTCAACCTCCGCCTTCATTTTAGCAATTTTTTCTTCAATTGGTCTCATAGTTTCCAGCAACAGGTTCATCTCCTTGACCGCTGCATCCCGCACCTTTTTTGCCTGCAATAGGTAAGATACAAACATGAAAAATTCACTATTAACAAAAACTCAGAGGATTTACATTTGAGAAAATGGTCTCCTTACATCAACTAATTCCCGACGACTCTCGTCGTACAAAATCCAAGCCTTTTTTTGTTTAAGGCGGACAATTTTATTCTTTATAGCTGTCTTCTCTTTGATACTGCCAACAATTTCCTTCAATCTATCGTACTTCTGAGTTCGTTTATCCAATAAATTACCTTTGTTAGTAATCTCTTCTTGCAAAACAGTATATCTTTTACGATATTCTTTCAATTTAATATGATATTCAAGTAGCAAAGGATCACCGACGGATTTTTCTGTATTTTCAAGCAACTCTTGAGAATTCATTTTAGAAAAATCTTGTACCTTATCTTGAGGTAAAAACTGGCACAAATTATCGACTTGAATATTCAAACTCTTCGTCAAAGCTTCAACTTCTTTTAAACCAGCATTTTTACCATTCAACATCCACGTCGTTTGACCATCGGTTGTGAATATTCTCGTTATTAGGTAGTTCTTTTTACCTGGATTGTGCAATTCTATTTCTATTTTTGCTTTATCACGACCAGATTTCACATAGTCTCCGACGTTCAACGATCGACCAATTACTTTGGGCTTTCCTCCCAAACCCAGGACTATAGCGCAGACTATCGTAGATTTACCGGTTCCATTTGGACCGATAATAACGTTAAGGTTACGGCCCGGTTTTATAACAGCATTGTCGTATGTTCTGAAAGTGGTGATGTTTGTTTTCATGTTTTTTTTTTTTTTCGATAGGTTAATACGTAACAATATTCAAGAGAGTTTGAAAGCATACTAAGGTAACGAATTTTCTGAGTCTAAGTAGGGAAAAAAATTGCAAAATAAATTCATCACAATGATTCAGATTGATGAGTACCTTATATCTAAGATAATTAGTAGATAGTTTGTTGATAAGCTTACACGAAATTGTCGACGCGTATTTTGATTATAGTGCCTCGTTCAATATTTTTATTATCCATGTTTGATCGATTGAGAATAATACGGGAATAGTCATCGCTCGATTTTTAGTAGGTAATAATTATTCTCTTTCACGTGCAGCGGATACTTCGTTCTGAGATACACTTTGGCGGCCTAACAAAATCATAACAAGGTCACTGGTTTGTTTCTCAAGTGAAGTGAGGCGAGAGTCGAAAGTATCCTAAGGTGATAGTGTTGCCAACCACATAAAAATTTCTTAAAAGTCAAAGCAAGGAGAAATTATCATATTTAAATGCCCCACAAGTTTGATTGAATCTCATCACTTTTTTTTTCTATTTTTATTTTTATTGTTTCACATTCTTTAAACATTTTTCTGTAAAACCTCCCTACAATAGAACCTCACATAATTTCGAGACAGATTCATCGAATTTTCAACTGAAGGTCAAATGAACTGACATTCGCGGGCTTGGAGTGCACACTTGTTGCAACATGATTACCACTAGATCTAGAGAACTAAGAGAACTACATAGACCGCGCGATGTGTACGTATTATTGTGATTTTCAACTGTGTTTACACTGTTGCGTTTGATTTTGATGACAAGTGTTTGTAACTTGAATAGCGGGAAACGTGATGTGATTTAACAAGCATAGTGATCATGTTAAATGAATTAATTCGCATAGTTTCAATAAATACGATGGTCAAAATCCTGAGGATATTCATCTCCGGCGACAAGGTGTTTGCGAAAGTTCGAGGTTACCGGCCGGCATGGCCTAATGATGTAAGTTTGTTGTTGAATTCTAGTTTATTCTTGTAAAACTGTCGTTTTCAATATTTGAGAACATAAAATAAGAGGAAATATCTTCTTTCTTTAACGCCATGTCAATACGTATATCGTCTGTCGTGAGCCAAACTGTAAGCGTAACCTCGAAATTTTAAACATCGCGAATGTATGTCAAACTTGCTTATTATACGAACAGCAGGGGATTAGAATATGAAAAATTCTGATTCAGGTTTGTTTTCTGGGTTTTGGATAATGAATTTAGAGACAATTCTCTAAAAGAATTAGGTAAAAATGGAGCTTACATAAAATTATTTCACTGGAATTGCCGGATTTTATACGACTTGGCAGGAGCGAATTTCGGCGAATTTTGTATGATTGTAATCTAACAATTTAGTTAATAGTTTTTAAACTGTGGTAGACCAAGTTTAATGTTTTCCAAAATTTCTGACAATGGAAATTCAAAGTCAACGAATTCAATTCTTTCTGAAACAATCATTAAACAAAAGTATAGCAATTAATATTTGAATGATTGAGGAAGGATAAAAAGTAACAATTAAAGTATTCCAGTAGAAATTAAGAAATTTCGCTACTGTATATTTATGTATAGGTACGCAATTCATTTTTTAACAGTGATTAGAGTAGCTATATCAAGACATGTGTAATTCAAGCAATGCACTGACATATGACATAATAAGTATGCATAGGCCGCGCTGCCGCGCATTTATGGGGAGTAGTGCAAGTCCCCAGCCAAGCTTCGATGATCAATAGACAATATACCTATCATGCGTGCGAGTGAGCGAAAGAGAGACAGATAGAGAGTAGAACACCTATTCTGCCCACTAAGCGATCTATCGTCGTCGAAACGCATTGAGATTAGAGCGAATCGTAAGACCAATATAATATATTGATTTAATCCCTTTTATTATCGAGTTACAAATCCTTGTCTTGCAATTTGTTGGTATCGTGCCCGCGATTATTTGGTACCCGTTTAATGAGCGGTCCATTCCTATAAATATATCAATAAACTATAAGGGATTGTGTTAATACTGTTCGATAAACTCGTGGAATAGAATCGGGTGAATTGACGGTGCCGTTAACTAATTTGAACAAGGAAAAAAATTGCCTATTTATAATCGCGTCGAAAAAGACCCATTTCATTTAATTTATTCACGTAACATAAGTATAAATGGGTAGATATCATATCATTGTCATTGCGAATGTGGTTATCATGAGTTTTTTTTTCGAATCTTAAATTTTACTGGAATTAAATTTTACTGAAATTTTCAATTACCCAGTGCAACGTTCTTTTATAACGAGCAATTTATTTTCCCCATTGAAAACACAAAAAAGTGATTATTTGTTGCAATTACATATTACTTGAGCGGCTGATTCGGCGCAGATGGATCTATAGTTATTGTTCAAATCGATAACGGACGGAAATGTTTTGACTATTCGGTTCAGAGAGCTTATACTTACCGCGCCCTGACGGAAACTCTTCTAAAATTTTCGACTCGTACGTTATTTCGTAAATGTTTCGATGTATGAGAATGTGCATTTCGTTTCTGCACGAAATCACCCGCATCTTCCCTATGAACCATTACCCTGCACGTACCGTCTATAATATCTAATTTTAATAATCTAGGAATCACTATCCAACATTCATTCAGCTTTGACTATTCTACTCCTCAGGTTGTCGCAATAAATTATTCATAATTACGACTCAAAATGCTCCGGTTCTTTGAGTTGCTACTTATCGGCTTTTTTTTAATAAAAAGAAGCTTCGGAGATAGCGATGATGTCGTGAAACCAAAAATTGGTAAGCTGCTGTATATTTTGTCGTGTGTATATTTAATTGTTACGGTTTTTTTTTATGTTTACCTATAATTGTACATCGCGAGTACAATTTTTTTTTTTTTTTTTTTTTTTCACAAATTCATGAATACATTTTCCGTAACGTTTATCTCCCCTGCATCCCGCTCTCTTCTCGTAACAAAAAGTACTAAAAAAAAAAAAAAAGTAATTGAAAATAATTCTCTGCTGATTTTTCATCAGCCACGATCTATCTCATTGCAGATTTAAAATGGTGAGGCGTCACTGAGAATTGAAAAACTATGATTCTAATCGTTAAGTTCTTGTTAATCAAGCAATTATTTATTCTCTTTATCAGCCATCATTGGCGCGGACATAGAGGGTGCTTCAACCTCGCAATTCCTTACAGAATTATTGGACGGAGATGTAGAAATTGATATTTTTGAATCGAATGAAAAGGGGGGATGTTCAGCTGACTTTAAGTTCGGAGCCAACGAGTACTCAAGTATTGAGTTAGTAATATCCTCTGAAAGTAAATATATGAGACAGCTCGTCAAACTGATCGGTGAGCCTAACTTGTCACCTCGATAAATTTAATTTTTCGTTACATATTCTTATTCAGTTATTTGCCAATTTAGTTTTCACAATTATAGGATCGCGGGTGTACAGCGATCCTCGAAGTCCAAAAGGTTCTGAAAATACCTCGAAGACCATGCGTTCTTAAAATTATATATGGATTTTTTCTTAAGATTCCATCGAATTATTGCTAAAATAATTATCAAAAAATCTGAATTTCATTACTCAAACAGCTGTTTAGGTTTCAGTTCAAAGACTGGATTATTTTTTCATTACTTTTGTTTTTACGACTATTTTTCAAAAACCTAGTTTCAACATATTGCAAATGCTGGTATCGTGCACTTCTGGTTAAATTTTCGTCAATATCGTTGAAGTGGTTTTTCAGATTTGGTAATCACCGTGTATGAAAAATGTAGTCCGTGAGAAACACGTCCAAGATTTTTAATTGGTACTGCCGGTTCTTCTTTTTCGACTCGCATCAGTTGAATTTTACCCTCTGTCGTTATCATTGGGCGCAGGCGATCGATAGCCTGGACGCTCCGGCAATTTTAGCAACCATTCGTCAGTTAAAAAAAAAAAAAAATTCCGTGCATTTTATAGGTTTTAAATTCGTCTAACAGATGAAGCTGTTAGAATATGTAAAAAATATCGATTTTTAGATATTTTTTAACGTTACGAATTATGCCACAAATTATAATATGAAATAGAAGGCATCGTTTTGACTTTTTTTTTTCGCTTTCGCATGAAAAATTGAATAAAATAAAATACGTGGTACTGATCTTCTGGAATATTCTTTAACTGTTTGTTTTTCAATTACGAATTGAGGATTCGAAGGGAGACCATATTGTCGAGCTGTGATAGATTCCGGGATATGGACCGGAGATGAATTTTTATGCAGCGAAAACTTGACGAATATATTCATGGAATTGATCAGGTACGGCATATAGCCATTCATTCTTTATAGATATGTTCTCAATGGGTCTCTTATTTGATCGTATGTTAAAGTGGTTTCAGTGGAATCCGATAAAACTGGAGTATGTTGCATTTCAAACCATGCTTATTAAAAGTCTCCATGGGTCAAACCCCCTAAAGTGAAGTGTTTCCAAAATATTTAAGTATTATGTACGGTTCGAAAAAATGCAGCTGGCTTGCAGTTTTCTAACATTGTACTTGAATACCTTGGAAATCCCTCACTTTAGGGGATTTCACCTATCAAGACTTTTAATCAGCATGGTTCGAAATGAAAAATACTTCAGTTTTATGGAATTCGATTTTTACATAGATTATTTGTAGATTTCTTCCATTTCCTTTCATTTGCCTTGGTTGAAAGTGATGAATTGATGAATTCGATATTTTTTTGCTTGTTGTGTTTCCTTGGATTTCGTCAACATTTATGTTATATGAAAATTTCAATCCAAACTTTTATCTCCTAAAAGTAAAATTGTTTGAAAATTTCCTAACCCTCAACAGACACGTAAGACCCGTACTGTCTAAATCCGCAAATATATACCAAATCCAAGCCGATGGAAAGGCGTATGACAATTTGACTGATTTAATATCAGCTATGAGTCCGGAATTAGTAAAACTTCTGGAAGTATCAACAGCAGAATATTTACAGTCTTCGGGATTCTCGAACAAGCTAATCGATGAATCAGTCAAAGCCACACTGAACACACATTTGGGTCAAACTACCGCGAAAGTACACAGTTTCGCTGGCCTTAGGTCTATCGCTGATGATGAGACTGTTCTTTTTTTTGGAGAGGAAGGAGGCTCCGATGCGTTGACTGCAGATACATATCCTCGGTCACCGTGCGAAGTAAGAAATACTATTCTACATAGTTCACTACAGATTTACAAGCTGAATAGTCTCAAAAGATTTTGGAAACGGATGGCAATCGGCTATGATGATCAATCGATATAAATCATATTGCATTTTCAGGTATCTGAACAGCTTATATCTAGAAATTGTAAAGTGAACGGGGTGCGTTCAAAGGTTAAAACGATTCGATACTTTGTCAATACCGAGTCTCTGACGCAGTATGAACTTACATACGATAATCCAGGTATATTATAGGCGTTGAATAATATTCTCGTGCACGCTAAATGTAATTTTACGATATTGTTAACAAGAGTTCTTAATTCAAAAAAAAATTTTCAGATGATAATAATCCCGTGAAAAATATCTATGATATAGTTATAATCGCTGCGCCGTTGACTGCAGACCAAAAACACTCCATTCAATTCGTCGGGTTTCCAGAAAATGTTATACAATTCCCTGGAAATTATGTAACGACTGTGGGTACTTTTGTCGTAGGGGATATAAAACTTGGTTATTTTGGTTTGGAAAAACCAGTCGATTTAATAAAATTCTCCGATTCAAAGAAAACTCAAATTGAATGCTTAATAAGAGTACACTTTAGAGATGAAACGTCTTCAAACTCCTCAAGAATTTGGAAGGTCTTCAGTAAAGAACATCTGACGTCGGATCAGATTAACTCCGTCTTTTCAAAAGTAATAATTTTTACTTTTCAGTCGATAAATTGTTCTCCAAGACTTGAATTACCCGAATAATTACAACCCGCAATTAAAAATGTCTCTTTCAGGTCGACCGTTTACAAGACATGGGGTGGATATCCAATCCGGTATTTTCAACACCTGCATATTTGGATAAATTCGTATTGTACGATTCTCTATACCATGTCAGCGCCATAAATTGGATTTCCAATGATGAGGAAATGGGTGCAATAGCTGCAAAAAACGTTGCGTTATTAATTCAGAAAAGATTAGCTTCTTGTTGCCGAGACTCATCGGCTGAGGAAAAACGGAGGTGTAAATACTCTTGTAAAGAGCTGATGCCCCTGGCTGCATGGTATAAAGAATTGTGATATTATATTAATAAAATATGTATATTTCTTTGTGATGCGTGTTTATTCGCGTTTGGTATCAAAAAAACATGCGATATGGAGTTTTGGTCATATTCTTGTTACGCGATTAGTGGATCAACGAATCCCGGAATTCAATGTGATCAGATAATTTTATTTACTATATTTATTGTTTCTCACTTTCTCAATTATTTCTATATGTCGAAACCATAAATATACCGGTCAATCATCTTCGGGATTTAATCTATAAAGCAGCCTGTCCAGCTTACAAGTAGATCTTCTAATAGTTCGCATCTCTTCTTTCAATTTGGCCCAATTGGAGTAGTTTTTTTGTCTATACTAACTGTTCCATCAACATAATCAATATTGAAGAATCTCCAAAAAGTATTCGAACGAAATATCAATAAATGTAGGGTAAAGAAAATATATCTAAATGTGAAGCAAACAAAATATCTCTAAATGTGAAGCAACCAAGATATCTCTAAATGTGAAGCAAACAAAAATCAATAAATGTGAAGCAAAGAAAATATTTCTAAATGTGAAGCAACCAAAATATCTCTAAATGTGAAGCAAACAAAAATCAATAAATGTGAAGCAAAGAAAATATTTCTAAATGTGAAGCAACCAAAATATCTCTAAATGTGAAGCAAACAAAAATCAATAAATGTGAAGCAAACAAAATATTTCTAAATGTGAAGCAACCAAAATATCTCTATATGTGAAGCAAACAAAAATCAATAAATGTGAAGCAAACAAAATATTGATAAATGTAAAGCAAATTTGATGTGAAATTATTCGTCTAGACTTTTTTATGATTAGATACGACTCTGTTTAAATTCTTCAGCATAATTTACGTAGGGATCCTGATCGGAAATTCATGAATTAATGAATTGTTTGAATTTGAAAACGAATATTTTCCAAGCTCACTATTTATTATTAGTAATGATAGTCATGAGCGTTTTAACAAATTGTTTTTATATAGGTTCCGCCCATTTCAATCTACCAAAATACGATCATTGTATTACTTGATGTGATTATCAATAAATCAATGAAAAATACGACGTTTACCTACTTTCCCTCGTACTTTTCGTACGAAATATTTCTATCGAGTCTTTCGAAGTTGCATTACCTATCCATTATGATTGAGATGAGTTTGTTTTATTGAAAAATATAGTTTACATTATCATACATTTATACATTTACATCATTCTTTCTTAATCAATATCTCGCCGTACGATACTGACGATGAAGAACATGGTAAATCATGCGGCTCCTCTTCAGTATTATAAGATTCTAAATTTTCTGTCGATATAGTGGGCGATTCAAATTCATTTTGTTGGCTTTGGATGATCTGTTTCATTTCGAGATCTGTAATAATTTTGAATATTTGTGACTTAGCTATGTTTTTATAATAAGGAGAAAATCCTTTGACAGTCGATGCGATACTGGAGAAAAATGTGTCTATTTCATTACAGGGTTCTTTATTCGGTTCTTGACGTATCGGCGCACTAGATATTTTCCGTTTATTATCGAGTAAATACTCAATCACAGCCGGATTCGATCCAAATTTATTTCCTTTCTTTACTGCAGTCACTGGTTTTACGATTTTTCTATTCGTTGCTTTTTTTCTCGTTATTTTCTTGTCTTGTACACGCGGATTATCGTAATCAATCCCAGATGCAATATTATCATCCATATCGTCGTCTTTATTGTCTTCCTTATATTTTCTACTATCGTCGGTATTATCTGCAGAATCCTGATTCTCTTCACCGTCTTCATCGTCGTTGTTATCATCAGTGTCTTTGCCCGGATTGTTGCAAGCTTCTCTGTCTTGTAAATGCGGTTTTAAAAAAGTCATTTCATCTTCGAATTTCCATTTTTTTATCTTAGAGGCTGATCGTCCACTCTTCGTTTCTCGTTTGTTCTTCAATGCTCTTCTAAACGAGTCGCGAAGATTGGTCCACGTTTTCTTACAAACGATTCCTGCAAAAAAAAAATCAAACGATATTCCATATTTGAAGACAACAGAATTCCGCCATTTGATTCTTATTTCCCGCGAACCGACGATCCAATAAACTTTTTTCAAAAATTTTGCTTTTCATAAAAATTCTTGGACTTACTATCTCTTCGGATATAATTTTTGTAGAAATTTCACGCCAGCTTATCATCGTCTCAGAGACTAAAATATCGATGTTCAAATCCGCGCATGCACGTGAAAATTCGAATCAAAAAATTCAGAGATGCTTCTTAAGACTTTCTAATATCAGCGCTACTATTCAAAATAAGACTGTTCAAATTTTAACTATGTTGTACTAGTTTTCAATAGTTTTTTTTTTTAATTTTTTTTTCTGACAGAAGAGATAATACTGCTGAGTTGAATCGCGAACAAAAATTTTTAAATATAGTTCTACAATAATTGTAAAATTGTTCATCTTACCCGGCTGTTTTATTCTTTTTCCTATTTCTTTCCAAGCATTTTCCTTGAATCGTATGTCACTGTACTTAGCGTGGGTCATGACATACAAAGGTTCGTATAATCTCACATACTCTATCAATTTCTCTTGATCCATTTCTTGCATTGCACGTTCTTTATTGTTATTATTATTATTATTATATGTATTTTGAAAATGTACACCGCAGACCATTCAATAACTGGTACTACGGAACGACACGACGCGTCGAAATATTCTGTCCGAGAATGTCGGCCGTGCCGTTCCGTGTCGGCGACGGACGGCGTCGGTCGGTGTCGGATAATGGATAGGTACAGTCACACCAAAATCTTTATCACAAAAGTCTTGTTAGTTCCCGTCTCTACCTACTGGACAAGAACCACTCGAGCATTATACGTCATCACATTCGGAGACAGAAGCTAGGTCCATAAAAATCTTTGAAAAAATGAACTTTTTCGTAATTTTTCGTACATCGATAAGAAATTAATAATAATAATAATAATTATAATAAAAAAAATTGAAATCGAGTCATTATCGAAATGCTCTGATCCAGCTCAATCAGATAAAATGGAGTACGGTATCAAATCTTCCGAAGGATTGAGGGGCAAAGATTCGTGAATCAATCTTATCACTTGGAAAGGATTTAATTTCGACTCTAATTCCCTTTTCCAATGTTCGAAACTATATAATCACGAAATTAAACTCGATGCTCAATCTCAGGATTAGTAAATATTTGTACCTGTCTGGTCCATTGCGGTTATTTCTTCTAGTATTATTTAATTAGCAGAGAGTTTCACTTGGATTTCTTATAGAAAGGAATATAGTTGACGATGATTGGTAATTTACTTTTCTCATTCAAATATAACGATATTCAAATTTGGTGTCAGGCAATTTGCGACGTATATAATTCAAAGATATTTATATCATATACGCAGATGTGGAGATGAATTTGATGAGGTAATTGATTCAGTTCGGTACAGCTATTACGTCGAAATATTTTATTGACAAGTGTATTATAAATAACAAATGAAAAACGACCATAACAATATAGGTATATGTAATTATGATCTACATAATACGAACGTCATTAGAATAGATAATCATTAGTGCGCGTATTACATTTCTAAATATACGTATTATACATATAATATACGTTACAATAATTATGCGAATCGATGGTAAAATAAATAAATAAATAAATAAATAAATAAATACGTATGCACATACATATTACATGGGTACGATAAATTCGATTGACATTCCATTTGACTAGACGTCGAAAGCAATAATTGAATGATTTTAAATCAATATAATATCTCTTAATTCTTATAATATGCGAAGGAAATTATGGCTTCGGTTTAATAATCGTGTGACGCGTAGCGAGTAAAAAACTTTCCCATATCATCTCTTTATAATAAAAAAAAAAATCTTCAACAAATGAATAAATTAATTAATATACAAATGAACAAGTATAATAAATATTCTCGGTATACAGAATACCGCGATTGATATATATTACTTAACACCAGGCTCTTAAGACTAGAGAAATTTATAAATTAGGGGTAAATGTTGACGATGTTGCGCTGCTTCTTGGCAAACTATCCGTGCTTGATTGAGTGCCTTGGGTTCGACGCAGGGTACGTTTGTGAGGGTGAAGATTTAATGGAGGTAAATTCGGGTTCTCAATTCTCGTTGGAGAACTAACACGTGGACGCAGAGTCCCTCGTTGCAATGTTACGTTGCCTGAAAGACAGACAGAATCTAATTTGATCGTTGAATAGTATGAGGACTTCAATGAAGAGCCAGATTATGCTCTCTGTCAAATTTTTGTTGAAAAATAATTTTCCGGACCAATTTTGGCGAATTGTATTTCTTTTTTCAGGCTGTTAAACTGCGTGTACCCCCTTAATAAATAAAAAAAAAAAAAAAAAGTTCACGTGCTCGTTCCATTGTGTAAAGACGATGTGTAAAGAAGGAGATTTAAGATTCAAGTTTCGCGTAAACTGACCTGAAAAATTTGGTTCCAAGACGTCATCCAATTGATAATATTCAGTCCTCGTAGAAAGAGGTTCCTCGTAATCAACGAAGGCAGTGTTATCAAATGCCGACCCATCTTTCGGAATAGTTTGCACTGGCGACGGTACGGGTGGTTCTGCGTACACCTAAACAATAATTACAAACAATGGTTCATAGTTTTATGCTATATAAAGAGAAAAAGTGTTATTATCGAGAAAAAAATGAGAGATAGAGGGAGATAGACACTGCAGAGAGACAGAAAATTTCAACGTTACAAGTGATGGGAGTTTTGTTTCTGCTGACAATAGAAATGCCTCGTTAGGAATTTTCAAAGATGCGCTTAATATATACTATGATACGAATCCGTTTAGCATTACTTATTATTCTGGCACCATCGGTAGTGATAAACATTTTTCAAAGGCGAACAATTCAATTGAAAATCTGCAGTATAACATTTATAAGATCAGAACTTGAAGTTCTCCGATTTTCATCCATATAGTACGGTGTGGAATCGTAATGATAATTGTCATGCTACAATTTGTCGTGAGTATTTATTACACTTTTATATATGAACATATACGCCACGAATTCATTAGTTTCTGAATCATCTTAACTTCTATAAAAAAAAATATAATGTATATGTTAAGATTATAAAACATCGAAAATATTAGCGAGAAATCCAATCATTTTATTGAACTTAATTCAGGTAAATTGACATATTGTGTAATTCGATAAAGCACAGATCTTGTGTAAGTGAGTACATATTATAAGATTTTAAAAATCCGATCGTAAATGTCACACTGTTTAGATCAGCTTCTCAGATTCCACCAAATTTTGTTTAGAATTTACATTTAGACAATTCCGGATTGAAATTTTTTCCAAAAAATACAGCAACGAATAGGGTGGACCTAAATTTAGTTTGAAGCATCGTGTCTATGAACGAATAAAGAAGCTTGCGAGAATTAAGTAGGAGAAGCACCTAAGTTGTGGCTGAAATATATTTCGTTGAAGGGTTCATTTCAAAATTTATAATAAATAGTGCGAATTTATTGTGACGAACAAATGAGATTTTTTGAATTCGGGTTAATTCGGTAATTCTGTCTTTCGGTCAGAACGTGTGGATAAAATCTATGCACCCGAAAATGTTTATAAATATCATATTCGATTTTTTCTTTCTTTCTTTCAATTCTTTATTAATTGACATTTGTGTTATTCATTGATTTTGAATTTCGATACATCCGATGCCTGGATACCCGTAGTTCCCCGCGACTGTCACTGAAAATAAATGCGAGGGTGTAAAAATCATTGGCAATAAATCCACCGCAATCATTCAGTTGAAGTAAGGTCAGCTTGCAAATTGAATGAAAGAAAAATGAATCTCGCAATATTTTACTCATCCGCATTGTATCACAGTTTTTCATAAACAATGACGATATATCCTAAAATCTAATAAATTACTAAGTATAAATAGTAGATATGTACGGATGTGCCGAATTGTGCAGAATTAAAAATTCAAAAGCGCAACCTATTTCAGTATCTCCGAAGCTCCTATCAAATTCAAAATTAAACAGGAGCTAATATATTCTGAACTAAAATGAATAAAATTAATATAATCCAGAATCCGATAATATATATATACAGATTTAAAATTAGAGCTTACCTAACTTAAACTGATATGTGAGGTGCGTTAAAGATGATTAAATAAAATGTACATATATGTATATGAAAAATCTTACGTGTTCGGATGGAGAGGCGGCGAGAGTGCGTTTTGGGAATCGCGTGTTGTTTATCGTTTCGTAATGATGATCCTCTAAGTAATGACGTGTAGTTCCTCGGGGTGTAAGCGTCGCCCACATTACTCTGCTGTCCTGCAGCGTGTCTGTAGCGCAGGGGTAAAGAACTGCCTCGTTTGGAATCCTCCCCATCTTGGCCTGAACAGTCGAAGTTGCCACAGGTATTGACGAGACACCGGTCTTACCGCCGCTAGTTCTGCATGTGCACATCATTCATCGTGACTTTACTTACGTAGAAGAATTTTATTTACATTTGGATATACATGCGTGTGTATAGTATAGGTACAACTTTTGCAGGGTATTAGATTATAAATTATTGTATTACATAGGTATGTACGTGGTATAGTTTTGCATTTTTGTGCAATCAGATCTAATCTAGTATTGAAAAAAATAAAATAAAAAAATGAAAACTGAATAAAAATGGAACCAGGTTGAAGTTCCGATGGGTAAAAATTCCGAAAGTCTATAACATAGTCAATTTCCAAAACTTCAAATCGCAAAAGGCCGGAGGATCAAAATTGCGAAACCTAAAGATCTGAAGGGCCGAAAGTCCAGGACGTCAAATTCACGCATTTTGAGATTTCAGCTGTCTGCAACATTCTGATCTTAAAAAATTTAAATATTCTTCACTTGAACATTTCTGGAAATTCAAAATCGCCTCGAATGAATTCGTAATTTTGACCCGAACTTCAACCTGGTCTTATAAAAATGATTTAATTTTATGAAATAACTTAGATCGCTTTTTCATATTGTATACATATTACATACATATTGAATAAGTGAAATCGATTGATTGTATTATAGTTCCGAGACTAAATTTCACGTCTTACCTGATCGTAAAAGGTAAACGATAATGTTCGAACCTCGGTTTATACTCTCTTATATTTGATCCTTGAATCCATGCAGAAGTTATTTATTTTTCCTGTGACTTACGACAGACGAGAGAAAGTCTAATTCACATACTTGTAAATGATCAAATTTATAAATACTTTACGACGATGCAGATGTGATTTTTCCCTCGTGCCTGAATTCGGCCTTTCCCCTAACGCGCTGCATCTACATATATACCATATTCAGTCTATAATCCTTCTAATCTGCATATGCAACTGTGTAAACAAATGCAAAGCCGAATTCGAATCTGATACACCCGCGATCAAATATTCCGCCCCTTTAGGATTTCGACTTTAAATTCTCGCCGTAACTTTGAATAACTAAACAGATATATATACCCATCGAGGGTGTAGAGGTGATTATTGTATCCCATAAGCCCTGGCAGTAGTAGCAGTAGCATTATTTATTACCTTCTTAATAGTATCATGCGCATTTGTGTCCTCTGGTGAAAAATCTCTAATTAATAGCTCTTAAGGTTTACTTACGACTTGCATTTGAGGAGTAGAACGGCAAGGATAATACCAACAAAAATAACTCCGACGCATGACGACATAAGAACAAGGAGCCATGTGTCGTCGAAAACTGTGCCTGAAAAAAATTTTCAACTATTCATCGATGGAGGAATAAGCAATTATCGCGCATCCGCTCGTCGAAAAACCATTGAGAAAAAAAAATGAATTCGTAGATTCTATTTATCGGGTTAATATCGGAGTCCCATATAAGCGTGCAGTGCAATATGAAATGATTATTGAATGCCGATTTTCGAACGTCTTGACCAAATCGAATGCCGATTTCTTTTAAGACAAAGAATATCTCGGGATTTTATTATCACTTTTTTATTGCTTGAGTAACTCGTCGAGGTATTGCGATTTTTTGAATTATTTATTCATTTCTTCGAATAAGGATTAGCCCTAAACGTAATTCCCCGCTTTATACATATTTCACAATGCGTATATGCACCTTGTTGCGGGAGTTCAATGTACTGAACACCTTCCGACCTCCAATCGCAAAAATGTTTGCAAGGGCTGTCGTTCAAATGCGTTGCGAACGATTGAACTTCCGAATTTAAATAAAATGGTGAGATGTCAGAATTACGTTGAAGAAATGCTGGTATCGGCGGCGGAGGTAGACGCAATATCATGTCCGGCGGTGGACCCAGCTTACATACCGTACAGCTCGTGTTGTTCATTACTTTAATCTGGAAAATAAATCGGGAGGTAATCTTGTTGAACCGTGAAGAAAATTAAATAAAATATATTGTAGGTACTATTCGTTTCCTATTCATTCTCTTTATGTCATAGTTTCACGTGCAGCTGTGCAGTGTATCGCAATTTCGAACATCACATTGGATATTGTACAAATGTGTATTTCATACGACGTATCAGATCTCAAATTTTTTTCTACAATTGATAAAGAAGTTACGACCATTTCAAGTAAGAATTGAAGATTTTCGAAAAACGATTAACTGATTAGCTCATTCAATAATTTTATCGCTCTTCGACTTTTGTTCGAAACGAATGTCGGCCAGTATAATATCAGCTTCTATGAGATGAATTTGGGCAGTGGAGTTTGTATCTCAAAACGCGTATTATGTCATGCAAATACGTTTTTGCGCGGTAAAAAATTGACGATATTAGGGGAAAAAATTTAAGGATTGAAATTAAGTAATTGTTTAGCTTAATGAGATGAATACGATTTGAGAATGAAGTCGATAGAAATGATAATCCGACATAGCCGGGTATCGCAGTGATGATAATTTATCATTCAGTAGAAGAATGCAACGAAATTGATAGAATATTCTTTGAAACATAACAAGGAACACAACAATCCGATGATTCTGAATAACTGACTTTTATAATCCATCGTAGGTACGTATAAGGGGTGGCCATCAAGCGCGGACATACATATTCAATTATTACGAGTATAAATGTAACCGAGATTCTATGAATTTTGGGAAGCAAATTGTGCGACAGGTGAATCCCGATTGCATATTATTCACAAGACAGTAATTAAAACAACAGCTAATATTCTTCTTTATAAACGCTTACCCTTCGGAACGATATTACAAGTTCTTAACGCAGTGACAGCATAGGACGTACTCGAGTTTTCCGGAAGTTCGGCGCACGCGTGGCGTTATCGACCGAGACGTGAGACCAATACACCGAAATGCAGAGTGTATTCGTTGTGTGAATCAAATATTCGCCTTATGGAATATATGGGGATATTATTGTTTTCTTTTTCAAGTATAATCCACGCATAAATCATTCATCATCCCTATGCAACTTGGGGAAATAATTAATAACAGATAATATGCATCGAGTACCTATAATATATACGCCTGTGTCATGGTCTCTTTTTTTTCAAGCACAATTAGTGCTGTGACCGAAAAATCCAATCGACATATCTATGTAAGAAGTTATTCTTCTCCTCCGGGAACTGAAAAAATTCTGGAAAAACCTCATAATTTTCGAGTTCCACATGCTTATCCGGCTTCTATTATTTCAAGTTTGAAAATGTTATTGTTATTAGGTAAGACCATGCGGGAATTTAGGGCAAAGAAATTCCTAAAAACATCTCCGATAGTACAGATGATACTAATTGTTTAAAAATACTGCATTTTGATGAGGAAATAGAGAGATAAAGATTATAATAAGAAATAGAGTTTCAGTAGGTAGATAGAAGATAGAAGTTCACAAGACTATCCGAATAAGAAATATTCATTTATAATTTATTTTACTTAATCATTGATACCCTAATTCGATAATTAACACTTACAAGAAACTACAATAGCATAATAAACTTAAATTCGTCTTGATTGATTGTGTGTTAAATTCATCTAGGTATGACGATTGTAGTTTGTCACAATAATCTTTGAATGCGGGTACATGCAAAGCGATTACATTACATCGTTTCAGATTTATTTGCACGTTGATTTCCATGATCATCCACGGATATGCAAATATTTGAAATCAAGGTTTAGGTAATGCAGGCTCGTCGTATCTATCGAAGTAACGTAGTATACAAAAGTAACAATGTCAATGCGTGGAAAACTCTTCACTCAACGCGTTGCTCAACGTAATGGCTCCTGCACAATAGATCTTCAGTCAACGCTCATGCTAAACATCAGAATCGTGAAATTCAAAAATTTGAAAGTACGCGCCAGTCGCAGCCATAGTCTTAATATCGCGGACGTCATCTGTGACAGGAATCAGCAACTCACACAGCTATGCGATATCGTGGCGCCATCACTTGATTTCATAACGAACTGACCTTCAATCGACTGAGTTAAGAAAAAAAAATTTCATTGCTTGTAAATTCATATCAATTCAATAATTAATACGGTAATGTTATAATCATTTTTTTACAATAATTTAACGTCAAAAATGGAAATTTTTTTGAAATTAGATAACATACGCGCGTAATATGGAACAGCAGATAAACTGACAATTATGTCTACAATCTGAAAGATATAATTACATAATCTCGATATATAAAATATGTTTATAATCGTTCATTTCATAAAAAGCAGATCGTGTGTAAGATCTGATCTACATAATATGAAATTCGTATTCTTAACGGAATGAAAATTCTTAAAATTCCCGGGCTTATTCTTACGGGATTAGAGCAGACGACTATCGATATAAATTTCAAATACAAATTGATAATTAATTATTTATACGTAATTATAACAACCTTAAATAATTAGTCTTATTAGAGAAGCTCATTTAGTCGCGATCAATACTTTGATTAAACACGTGAAGTCTGTAAACAGTCGAATAAATAATACTTTTTTAATACTATTAACTAATTGGTTTGATTTATAAAACAAAAAGTTACTCATTGTCGGTATGTTTAATTTAATATGTTTTAAAAATCAAAGATAAATTTTATTGTCTGTGAGATTATAATAATGTCGAAAATAATTAAAATGTTAATAGAATTTGTACACAGATACATTTTAAGTATGTATAACGTGAAGATAATAATTAGTGAGATAACGCGTCCAAATCGTTTGGTTCGGGGTGCCTTATGTAGTGAACATACTGCGCTATAAGTAAATACATGCATACATACATTCATACACACATACATTCATACATATGCTTTCGCAGTTCGCACGAGTGAGAGGCGAGAGGCCGAAGTAGACGACGAACAAAATGGCGGTTATAGTAAAGTTGTCGGCGATCGTGTGATTTTATTCGTCTAAATAGAAGGCACTACTCGTGATTAATAGGCGTTAAATATTATAGAAAACCTTATCCGAAGTGAATATAAATATATATATCCAGATTGTATCCAGTGGGTGTTTTGATAAGTGAAAACAGTAATCGGCGGCCTGATGCGGGTCGCAAACGAATCGTTTATTGCAAATGATGACTTCAATGCTGCCTAGTTTTAATCCACCGATCGTAAAGAGACTATTAGGTTGGAAGAAAGGCGAAGGTGAAGACAAATGGAGTGAAAAGGCTGTGAAAAGTTTGGTTAAAAAACTAAAAAAGTCCGCGGGCCTTGACGAACTTGAAAAAGCCATTACCACTCAGAGTTGCAACACAAAGTGCATCACTATACCAAGGTATGTAAACTTGTTGTTGTTGTTATTATTATTATAATGTAAATGTTGATATTTCTCATTTTTAGATTTACATATTTAATATTTAGTTACAATAAAAAAAAAAGACTCAAAAAAAAACACGATACCATAATACGCGAAAAGAAACCAAAGAAAAAAAAAACAATTTTGACAAATAACACTATCCATCTATTCCCTAGGTCGTTTATTGGAATCGAATTAGTTTCAATTTTCGTTTGATTGAAATGGAAAAAAAAAATAAATACAAACTTTACCCCGAATATCTCCAGCTCGTTTAAAACGAAGACAAATCAAATATATCTAAAAATAGAATCGTACGTATAATTTCCATGAATAATATCACCTTCATTGGTCATTTTCATAAGTCAGTTGATATCATTTCGTTGTTTTTTCTTTTCTTTTTTTTTTAACCTCTAGATTGCGTCAAATCTTGATTTTAGATAATCGTTAAAATGTGTCATGAAACATCACGAGTAAAATCATTATTTTTATATCTGGGATTAAGCTGCTCGTAGGATTTTCTTGTAAAATTTTTAGCCAACAAGGTCATCCGGCATGATGGTACTTTGTTGTTGTTTTTTTATAAGTCAAATTATACTCGCAGCATGAGGAAGTGAAAAAAATGAAAAAAAAATATATATATATGTATACATATATGTATATACAAAGAAAAAGTTGATGCTGCCAAATGTGGTTTTTGCTTTTGTTTATTCTTAAGCTAAAGATGGATATATCATATTAACAAAACTTCATCTATTCAAACGATCGCTACAGATCCGTTGGTATGATTGATTTAAGAAATTCAAGGCCCTTGTAATGCGCAGTAAATATAACACAGAATTTGAATTTCTCTAATTATATTTATAATTATTTGGTATTTTTAAACAGTTTCATAATATCAATCTAAATAAAAGTATTCTCCTTATAAGAGACGTAAAATGCAAAGTTTACGATGGTTTATTCAAATTGAAGAAAAGATATCTCTGGTTTTGGTACGGGATAATGAAAGTATGCAAAGCGAGTGATTTACTATTCAATGCATAATGTTATTTTTGGCGTTTTTCATTTGTATAGCTTATATTGGTAATATTGTGAATAAAGGGGAAATTAAGCACAGCACATACTTGGAGTATTTTTAACTTCTAAGCCCAAGGTTGGCCCCGGTTCAAATTTGGTGTATACTTCAAACGAGAGTTGAAGTAGGTAACCTTTTGTCCAAATTTTTTTTGTCTTTTTCAACACCGGATTTTTGGTCAAAAAGAGGCTCAATTTTTAGGATACTTGGTTTCAACTTTATTCTTAATCCGATAGGTACTTGTGCATCGGTTCATGATACATATTGTAAATGAATTATTGATCTTTATCAATTCGCACAACACAAGTCACTTATCATTTCGATAATTCAATATCAAATGTTTTGAATAGCAATAATTATACTTTGCTCAGCAAAGACGACTATGGAAATAATTAAGCAAAAACTTGTATTCATATATATATGAGTATGTGTGTTTTGTATGTGGATTAATACAACTTGGTTATTATTGATTATGTAAAGAAAACTTGATATAGCCTTGAAAACTAGTATTATACAAATGGTGGTGTAACGATTGTTTACTAACATAGTTTACTCAGATAAGAAATAAATCTTGTGTGTTACACCATATTATTAATTTAAAACGGTTGATACCAGGTTCTGGATATATGAAACTATTAACATTTTCAAAATGAATATCTTTTTTAATTTACAATTGGCAGAAGATTTGGCATGATTTGAATCGGTTGATTCAGGTGGTATTATTTCATTTTAGTTCTATTTTGTTTGCATCATGTCTCATAGAATTTTCAACTCACCTTCTTGCAATTACTTGTTTCACAATTAGTATTCTGAATAGAACATTCAAAGGCTTGAGAGGAAATTGGACAGTCTTTACATATGCAGAAAGCTTCATGGTAAATAAAACTATGCAAAGGTATACGTAGAATATATTACCACGCAAGATACTTTATACATGATAATTCAACGGTTTAAACGAAACGGTTACTTTTGGTTTTCTATTTTTTTTTTCTAAATTTTGATTTCTTTCCATCTCTGGGCTGATCAGTTTCTGTACTTCACAATCCTCTGCATACGCTTAATGTTTTTGTCATCCCCTTTGAATATATGCAAAATAGTTTAAAATGTACGAAAGCTATAAGTAATAACATTGAAACATAATTCACATGTCATTCTGTGAAGTTGACTTTCCTCCAGAGAAGATTTGCTTGGTGTTTCAAAAATAGCCAACCTAAAATATAAAGACGTTGACTGGTTTAATCCTGTTTTATTTGTTTACATTTTACTTCCTCCTACTTATTTTTCTTATTTTCTGTTAAATATTGCTACATAGTACATACATCGGTACTGTTTAAACTTGTATGAAACAATACTACAATTTGTGAAATAAATAACTATTTACCATCTAACACCATATTTACAAAACCTAAAATTAATGAAGAATAACACACAAGATCTAGCATCAGAGGTGTGCTCAAAGAATAATTAAGTAGCACGAAATGACTCACACCTTATGCCAACCACAAAAAACCTTGAGTTCTTCTGCATGATGTATACCGGTAAGCGCATTAAATAATCTGAAGTGGGCAGATCAGAGAAGGTAGTTAGAAATTCTAATACCTTTATAAAACCTTACTTAGCAATTCATGCAGTTTTACTCTCTAAATAATATTCAGTCGATGATCAAACTTGTTCGTAAAATAAAACGGCGCATACAGTAATAACGATATGATTAAACTTTCACCTTTCAGAATATGGCTTAGAAATGATTCATTAACTGTGAATTTGATGCAAGACACTTTATTAGTTTTTTCCATCTCACTTATCTGCTCAATGTATAATTAATCATTCTTATTAACTGTGATTTAGCCATTCTGGGCACAGCAACCGTAGCAATTAATGTTATTAAAACTATGATTATATCATATTGAGCACACCAGATTTAAACATGCCTGCATAATCGTCCATACACGCCTGTTATATGATCAGATTTTTTACGCCATGATATTTTGCTCTAGTGGTCATTGACCTTGCGTATGAAAATCTGAGTCTTGACATTGATATATACTCGTTGAAAATGGGTATTCTAGATCAATGAATAGTGAATTTATAATAAAATTGTGATTTTGTCTGATGATCCTCGTTATATTACTTATAGTATTACAATTTCAATCTGGTGAGAGATTGAGAGACAGATTGTAGGATTAATTTTTCGTCGTACAGAAGAAATGTAATCAGCTTTTGAAAACTTAGCATTCTGTCAACTTATTCTGAGATTATGTTCGTTACAAACAATCTGTGTACAACTGAAATGAAAGTCTTGAACAAATTTTAAGTTCTAGCTTACCTATGTAATTTTTTTTTCTCATAACAAACTTGTCCTAAATTGGGCGATGAATATTTTCTGATGTTAATGAAACCTTAAAACGTTGTAGGTTTAATTATATTCCGTATGAATTTTAGACCTAATCCGGGGGGAATTGGTGACAACGGAGTTCAAGGCATTAGAGGAAAGGGCTTGCCACACGTTATTTATTGCCGCCTGTGGCGTTGGCCAGATCTACAATCACACCACGAATTGAGAGCCATCGAACATTGCGAATACGCCTTCACTCAAAAAAGAGACGAAGTTTGCGTTAATCCATACCATTATCAAAGAATACAAACTCCAGGTATAATAATTTATTTGCTCGATCAATAGAGTTAATAAATGCTTAATTCTTGTTAATTATTGAGTAGTAAATAAAATTAATGTATTCAAACCAATAAAAATTTGATAGCGAAATTCTCAGTTATCATTTCAAACAAATTTCACCGAAAGTGAAAGCAGTATTCTTTGAATTTTCAGTTATTTTATAGGACATGTAGATTTCATAATCATGGCATAACATGGAAATTGAACTTCTGAAACAATTGTTACAGTCTTGCCTGCAATCTTAGTACCAAGGCATAGCTTGTCTGGTGACGAATCAGTGTTGTATAATACTTCGCTAGAAGAATTAAGCGTCAGTGTACCGGAAAACACAAGCTTTCACGCAACATTAAATCACCAACACCACAACCAACAGGGCATTCCGCAATCTCCACAGCAACACCAACCAAATAATCCGTATCAGGGAATGCAGGTGAGAAATTATGTAATAATAATAGTGAAAACAAGACTCACCATCTCCTATCAGTTAGGAGTAAAATCTGTTCATTCAAAAAACAACCCAAACATTAGATGAAACATAAAATCCTATCACGTTAAATAATATCTCTTTTGAAATATGGAAAATAGTCTGTACACATCCTAATTCTCGAGTTTGAATTTCAAAGTTCCTTCAAAAACGTTGTTTACTTTATTTTATATTATTAATTCAGTTTCAAAGCAAGGAAATCATTCGATTTATGTCATTCGAATATTGCCTATGTTCCAAATTAAATATTCTAGAGCATGCAGGCGACGAGTCCTGCGAGTGTTGGAAGCCTAGGTAGTGTCCAAGGGTCACCACGTCCAGCTCCAGGATCTATGGATCCTCCAGCGGACACGCCGCCGCCTGGTTATATTAGTGAAGATGGTGATAATATGGATCACAACGATAACATGTCCCTCTCACGTTTGTCTCCTAGTCCAGTAGATGCTCAACCAGTTATGTACTGCGAGCCTGCTTTCTGGTAAGCAAAGATATTTTTTTTTCAATCAAATGATTCAAGTTTGTGCTACATGCAATATAAACATGACAAAACAAATCGTGCTCGACAATAGACAGTATTTAACAATAACTATTTGTTGAGAATTGCTCAGATTGAAATTTGTAGCTTAAAAGAATACCCAACTTTTGGGCTATTGGGTGTTATGTCTATTTAATTAGTAACTGATTCTATAACGTCAGTCTGCTTCTTATCATACAGAGACAAATATTTTTCAATCAAATTCAAGTTTCTTCTTTCTTCAAATGATATACCTAATTATTAATTCAATTTTTTCTTTTATCATTGTTAGAACAATATACAAATCGGAAATCATGTCTTTGTTAAAGGTGCTCAATAAGTTACTATGAACTTAATACAAGGGTGGGTGAAACATTTCACGCATCTCAACCAAGTATTACAGTCGATGGTTTCACGGATCCAAGTAATTCGGAACGCTTTTGTCTTGGGTTATTATCAAATGTAAACAGAAACACAGTTGTTGAACAAACTCGACGGCATATCGGTAAAGGAGTACGGCTGTATTACATTGGCGGTGAAGTATTCGCCGAATGTTTATCAGATTCTAGTATTTTTGTGCAAAGTCCTAATTGTAACCAACGTTACGGATGGCATCCCGCAACTGTATGCAAAATACCACCTGGTAAGGAAATTCAATTTCATTATTCATTCAATATTTACTAGGATCGATATTTCGGGTGCAGAACAAAAAACGAAAAAAGAAACGATCTATTAATTTCTTTCAAAATTTAATTATCTTTAAATGCATTTTATTCTTACCTTCCTGTTCTAGGTTGTAATCTTAAAATTTTCAACAACCAAGAGTTTGCTGCTCTCTTGTCCCAGTCGGTATCTCAAGGTTTTGAAGCTGTATACCAGTTAACACGAATGTGTACTATCCGAATGAGTTTTGTGAAGGGCTGGGGAGCCGAATACCGTCGTCAGACTGTTACTTCAACTCCATGTTGGATAGAATTGCATTTAAATGGACCACTTCAATGGCTCGATAGAGTTTTGACGCAGATGGGTTCCCCTAGATTGCCATGTTCATCAATGTCTTAAAACTTGAAAGACAGATCCTTGATGAAGAGACCTCGCTTGGGTCAAATTCTCTTAACGTCTCTGTTTAGGCTTTTGGTATGAAATCGGGCTAAAGCAAACAGAAAATTTCCAATCCAACGTTTCAACAGCAATTTAATAGTAACTTTTGAGATTCAGAGACACTTCATGTTATAATAAGTATAACATAAAACTTTCGTTATAGTATACAGATCGAGACAAAAAAAAATATCTGATTCAAACGATATATCAGATTAAAGTGTTCTTCTGATGAGAGGATGAACGATTGAAATGAAACTTTACTTGTCTATATGCATCGGAAAATAGATGTGTTACACAAGCATCGTAATTGAATAAACAGAAGACTCAAAAATATTATTGCTACAAAGATTGAGTATCTAAACATGCCACTGGCTTAATAATCATTGATTCGTGCATGAGGCACTACATTGAGAAACTAAAAAACACAGGGCTTTGGATAATTTGGATTTTTTTTTTTTTTCATATTTTATTCATTTCTGAACTTGAAAATATACAGATGCACTGGTTACTGATTCCACTCGTATAATCAGACGAAGAAATTGTTTTTACATTGCAAGAAAATACCCGAATTACAAATATTGGGATAAATAACAATCAACCACTGAAAGATTGCTTATATGTTCGTATCTCTTCACTAGTCTAACATATAACGAATATTTATTGTATGTTACTTTAAACTTATTCACCGATTCAACCTCAACACCAAATTGAGCCATTTTTTGTTTTTGCTATTTTCAAATTTGACTGCTAGAGTATTATTTATTGTAAAACTGTATATTATTTTTCAAAAAATTCGTCATAGTTTGACATTTAGAAATATTATATAAAATTTAGTATAGTAATTTCTTTTTCTTATCCTTCAATATTCGGGATGTTGATTTATGAATTATCTGAAATTCAACTGTATGTACATTTTCTTTTATCGATTTCCACGACAGAATGTTTTTCTTGTTGAAACATTTGACCTAATTTTATCTAATACCATAAGTAATGAGACGATACCGCATCATTACCGATATCTTATACATATTATAGACTAGAAACATGATAACTATATTCACTAATGGCAAAAATAAGTGGAATTCCTTCCTTTTATAAAATATATTTTAAAATATAACATATCCAACTTGTTCGCGATTTTATATGATTTTGAAAGTGATCAATTATTATCTTAAAAATATACTCTGGATTGTAGATTATTTATAAATGCGGCGTGGTTAATTATTTAGGGTGATTCTGAAGTGTTTGAAATACCTAATAGTTTGAATGAATAATTGATCAGAGATTTTAGCGCCTATTTATAAGAATTGATGAATGGATTCATATTTTTATACTACGGATTGAAGATTATTCAGATTTTAAGTAGTTCGTTATTTTTATACTTGCATCGAAACGTAAAACGCTTTCTATATTTCTATACAAATAGTTGAAGTTACCGCATAATTAATTCGTTGTATATAAGGGATTAAATCGAGTATTAATCTTTTTCTATAAGCCACAAATTTCCGCTGCTAACGTAACACTATTCGTTTTTTTATTTTTTTTATTTTTTATCTTTTTGTCTGCTTATGTACCATTTACAAATTATTATACTACACAATTCATAATAATTGTTCAATCTGAGCGAATTTATAATTCATCACGTTAGTAATGATATGTCGATGGTATATGAGATTTATTTCGAATCAGAAGATATAACACCATTTTGTTGACAGACAAGTTGAGCCTGAAATGACTTGAGTTTATTCCGTATGATTGGATCACGTTCAACATTGGATAATCAATTTTTATGTAATCGGTGTAATGATATAAAAGTAGTACTCTTAGTGTACTTTAAAAATGAATTAAAAATTCTTAACAAACAGTTTAAAGCGTCGAATTTGAATCTAGATCATATTTTTGTACAGATATTTCAAGTTCCATTTACGATTCGTTAAGCTAATAATAAGATTAAGCATTGAAGTTGAAAAAAAAAAAATGCAATCAGTGTATCTTTGAATCAAGTATAAGATGTACACTTTGTACATCGAAGAAGTGTTTCATGGTCGTAATATTCAATGTTTGAAATAATTCTGCGTTTTTCAATGGACGGAATTGATGATGAGTTAAACTCACAGAGAGATTTAATCTATTTGATTAGCTTTCTTGCCATCCGTCGTAAATCACAATCTCATCATTATTACCATTAGTAAGTAAACAATAGAAGCAAAAGATAATCGGAAGATGTGTATCTTTGAGCTTCCATTGATCTTCGTTAGTCATTACTTATTACTATCCCATTAGTGGTAATAGAGACACTCGAAGATATGGGATATTGGTATCGGCTCATTACTTATTTCAAATTCTGAGATACATTATTATAAGTAGACAAACCAGGGTGAACGGATACAATTGGGTATTGAAATTACCCACATTAAGCCACTCTACAAAGACAAATTTATTAATCAACACGAAATTATTGCTAATTTGGTATAGCGTGCTTATTGCTTCATCGATGATTACGATGCAACAAATTTACTACTCATAATGTAGTAATCACAGATATTGAAATCTTGGTTATCGTTTTCGATATCAATTTACACAAATGTACGCAACATACGAAGTCACGTTTACATAAAAGAACAGTTCAGTATTAATGTTTGAGCTATAATTTGAACAATCGTCAATTTCTGTTGAAGAAAAAAAATCACGTATGTATGTACCTATGTACACGTTAGGGCGACAACTATCTGCCTACTATGTCGTACTGTTATTCTGATCTTTAATGTAAGACTGGATTCAAAACTAACAGCAAACAAATCTAAATACTACATTATATTCATTTTTTAGTCCGTCTGGTACAGGTACTAACGTGTTGCAAAATAATAGCGTACAATTTGGTGTTTGTACCGGTGGCTTGTTAAAAAAATTCTTATATAAATGTTCAACATGCAAAGGTCTCATACTATATTGAATACTAAATTCAGTATTATGGTATATCAAGCCACTTGGGCTACCTTATCCAAAGGTAAAAAGAATATCGCTACGTATTACGGTGTCTTATCTTATCTTATGTCATATTAATAATTAATAACTATGATAAGAGGTACTACATTCTATAAAAGAAATATCTTATAATTATATATCAACATAATATTGAACGAAGGATGAAATAAATTGTTGTAAGCTAATTTGTTCAAGGCAACAAAATACTGAAAGTGCAACGTTAATATTGAGGATGAAAGAAAATTATCTTTTTGATGTTACATATAAAAAAAAAATCTACAATCGACATATTAGATTTAAAAAAAATCAAATCTATTGTACAGGATGGCCTGCTAAAAATGGTTGATTAGTTTTATTGGATAGAGCAATGACTGATTGAAGAATGGATTGCAGTAAATTATGGCGAGCCACCCTATATATAGTAATCTTAGCCTGATAATAAATCGTCGAGGATCACGCTAAATACAGGGTGGCCTAGTAGAGACTAAATATTGTGTTACAATGAATTTTTACTTTATTGCAAAACAATACGACAATTTATTATTGAATAATTTTTATTTGATTCCAAATTAACTGTTAAATATGTTTTTAACGCAGTGTTTCTTAACTGATGGGTTGTAATATATTAGTGTTTTAACGGATTCGTCGAATGTCTGGCAATCGGCTGTGATGAAGTGAATTGTAAAACAATTAGGGTATGGTTACATACCTGGTACGTGGTACTTTTTTTTATACACCAGTGATCATGAGTGTCCGCTTAACATACGTTTGAACGTATACAAAACATAACAATTGATAACCATGTTGAAATGTTAAATTCTTGTTGAATTTCATCTGAAGAAGATGAAAATCGTTGTCTGTGTTATAAAGAGTATCACGTGCTACTTAGGAATGGTATCTCGCGTACTGAAGAACATTTGTAAAATACATTATATATTTTGAACAATTTTCTATATTCCAGAAGAAAAGAAGAATTGAAAAGAAATTAGAAGAGAAAAAAAAAAAAAACTGATTACAAAATTACGTATTTAAAATAATTTTCAAACGATTTATAATACTTCTAAAGCATGAAATTGGTTATTCATTGATTAAAATATATACATATACAGTTTTGTGTAATTAAAACATTGAACATTTCTTTGTACCGTATATTATTATTATTTGGTACAGAGTCTCTTTATTGTTGATTGAAAAAAAAATAACAATATTAGACGTAAAATAGATCTATAAGATTAGTTGATAATAATAAATTTGTAATATATCCTATAATATTAATTGTTATCGTGTAGTTACTAATAAATTTCTTTATCCATGCAAAGCATGAAATTTTGTCAGACAAAAAGAAGAGTAATAATTAATTAAATGTTGTACAAATTGAAATTTATGGCAATATATAGAAAGTGATTGGGGGGCCTGATAAAAACAGTCATTTTAATGAATAAATCAAGAGCTTATGTGCACGTAGGCAAATTTGAGAATGGGAAAACTGTAATATTAGAGCAAGATAAGTGATTTGTACGATCGTGAAGAAAGCTACACAATTTGTAACATTAGTAAAATAACGGGAATATCGTTACAACTTTTAGCAAAATTTGCTACAATTAGAAGATTGTTTACACTTGGAGCTTATATCGCCTACGATGCTTGCGTACAGATATAATTGATGTCATTTAACCCATTCCAAAAGTATGTGCAGTGATTATGAATGGTTTTGTGCATTTTAATATTTCTGGGACTGAGAAGAAGTTAAGAAACACTGTTTGAATACACATGTTTACAATTAGGATACAGAACGCTTATATTTTTTAACTAAAGCAGAATATTTTTTAATCGCTGCTAAACACACGTGTCTATATATTTCAGGGTCCATTTTATTATGTTTTGTGTATAGCGTTATCCTATGGCTTTTTAATAAGTGAAAGATTCGAATATGATATTGAAAAGAAAAAATATTTTAGATGATGTAGCGGTTTATGTCCAGAATATAACTTACGGTATAACGGATGGGCTATAATCGATTGGAATATAAATATCATTCAAAATTAAAGATCATTATTTAGCGAGTAAATTGGAGTTAAATTGATTTAACATTCAAAAAATAAATAAATAAATAAAAAATTGGCCAATATTTTGCATTAGCAATATACCTTTGGAATAAGTAACAAGGATTATCATATTATAAAATTAAAATTGAGAATTTATTTACATTATTTAAAAGAACATGTTAGAGTTTCTCTTGTATAAATTTTATTCGATTAATTATTATTGATTTGAACGATAGTTTCAATATCAATTCTTTGTCATTAGAATTAAAGTAATTATTCTATGACTTCTGATTAACCTTATGTATAAATAAATCGTACATATATACATACCTGAATGTATTTTAATTTTAATACTCGTTTAGAATATTTTTGGTTTTTTTTCCAAGAAATATTGTTATTTCTTAACTCCGAGCTATCACTTCTAGCATTTATTCCTGTAATTGTTTTGAAGCACTGCGGCTTCAGAAACTCAAAAATTAAATTCAAGACAAAAAATAAGTAAAAACTCTGATTGAATTCTTCTGGAGTATGTAGTAACTTCACTTTTGCAAACTGACAATTGCGAATCATCTGCATTCGATATTTGTTCTGCATTGAAATTATTGATGATTGATGTAGGTAGATAAAATAAACTTATATACACGATAGATGAAGTACATGTTGTATATTTAAATACTTATAACAGTAAGAATATTCAGAATTGGATCATATTGGTATTATCAGCATGCAGAAGAAAAATCTTATTTAAAAATACGAACAAAATGGTTTTCTAAATCTGCAGATAATTAAATTAAACCTCTGTGGGTGTTGATCCCAAGAAATCAGGTCAATCAATGAATTTTTCGAGTTTTGTATCATATTATTTAATTATCATAATATGTACTTGTTTAGAATATTTCTATTATTCTACAACTACATGCTGCTGAAAATCTATCGAATATCAAAAATTGATCAAAATTCTAATATAGAGTTGGAAATAGTTCTATTTACCGAAAACTAAGTCGCAGCAGCATTTCTTGTTTTTTTTCCGGTTCTCTAACCATCGCCCATCGCATTATTAATTCACAACGTTCCTACATACTCATCGTAATATTTCTCTCAATCATTAATTTGAAAATATGTAATGCACGTTCTACTGCGTTTTAGTACAATAATTAGTGTTTTAAATTTACCTTTTATATTTCCACGTTATAACAGCCTTGACTCAGTCTAACTAAATTAAAATTTGAAACTATAAGTACTCTAACAAGTCTATCAGTACATCCTAAACCAAGTACTGAATTCAATGTAACTAAAATTGCCCGTATTGCATACTTTGTGCATAACGTACGTATTTGTTGAGTCTTCTGATATCGGAATAAAGAAAGAAAAAAAAAGAAAAATAACAAATCCAAAAATCGTTATCAATAATGATAATTACATCCGTAATCAATAATAATCGACGTAGTATTAATTTTCGTAGTGTTAAATTATATTATTTCACTACAAAAATTAAATCGTTTTCGTAACGGAATAAATTATAGGAACAACGAATACTCCCAGTAGTTTTTATCGTCTATAGAAATCATGAAAAGGATTTGTAAATAGTTAATTCGAGTCATGCTCTCGGCTACAATCTCATTTTTTTTATTATTTTCAAAATTGTTCGTCTCTATACGCCCCCTGTCTCACAATAAGAATAATTATCAATTCAATTTTCAACGGCGGCGTTCTCGAAGCTACAAATACCTAATTTAAACAAGTCTGCTATACCTTCATTAGGCTTCTCCCCTGAGGGCTAAATCGAAACTCTTATAATATTGGTTTTTCTTTTCTTTATCTCTTTTTCTTATCGTTATTTATTTTTTTGAGTAATCCTTGGCTCATATAAGAGGTTTCTTGATATTTTTTTTTGTTTGTTTGTAATTTATGGTGTCTAATTGATTCTTCGGAAGCGGCGCTGATGGGCAGGGGATGATAGCATTTGCTTGAGGGAAAATGTGCTGAGTGACAGACCAGCAGTTGCCAGTAGAAGGGCAGATCTCACAATTTTACGATCGGCACCGCCGCTTCGATACGCCGGTGCACTGCCACTCTGTAATAGCGAAAAATATTCTTTATACTTTCGCAATATCACAATATATATGTATATATATAAATATATATATATATATATATATATATATATATATATATATATATTTTTTTTTTTTTTTTTTTTTTGTGTACAATAACAAAAAAGACAAAAAAACTTAAAGTTCTAACAGTTCAAATTACTTTTAGGATAGAAATTCGAGAAGTAATGTGATACATGTTTTCCTGATGTAGCTTAAAACGCTTACTATTATTCGACGACGAATTAATGTATCGAGTTTGGCTTTACCTTCACTATTTTATACATATGTAATGAGGCAAATCAAGGTGAAATAACTACGATATCAATATGCATAGGTGTATGCAATATACGTGAAAATAGTTTTATTAAATCGAAAGTAAGGAAGCTTCGTAGCTATTAAGTCTTACGTTTGGAATGTATTGTAAAAATGGTATAAAATCTGATATTATAGGATACCTGGTTAAGTGAGAGCCGAAAAGCATACAATGTGGATCTCGTTAAATGCATCTCGTGACTTCGGATGGCGTGCTGCTACCCGGCACCCTGAAACATTATTAAATTTAAACCGTTAAATTTTCTTCAATGAATAGATCCATCAATATCGATACCGAGACTTGTTTTTACAGCACAATTGACGCACGATAGTAATTAGTATCAAGAGTTATCTATGAGAACCCTCGACTTACAATTACGTTTTGTTATTCGTTTAACGTACGATTCCGATTTGTGATCTCGCATAGCTTCAGGGTTTTATTTTTCAAGGTGTTAATAAGTTTGGTTCATATACTGCATAAATACAACATTTTTGAATAAATATTAATTAATGTGTCAATTGAAGGTCGATCTCACACAAATATTTGTACTTGTAATTGTTTTCTCGAATACATATTTAAGTTAATGTCACGTATAGAAATCATACTTGAGCAGATCATGCGCGATTTTTTTTTATATATTCCAAAAATGTTACTACATATATACATAATATCAAGTTTTGATAGTCTGCACTCCTTAGTCCTTCTCTGTTTCTTTTACGCATCGGGAAATCACAGAAAAGTTCAAACTTAGAAAAAAAAGGGGGAAAAAACTTCCTGACATTCATATTTCGTCAATTTACTGTTTCTGCGAATAATAATCCGTTTAAAAAAATTCAGATGTAAATTTTTTTCCGCAATTTTTTTCCATCAGTGATATCATTATATGCCTCCTCACCTTATAATATTTTTAATAATTTTAATAGAAATGAAAGTCCTCAGCCTGATGGACAATTGAAACTAAACACAAACTCTTTATTAAAGAACAAAGTTCGTCTTTGTAGATATATTCGTGTGCTAATTGTAGACTGAATCACAAGATCTGCACGCCGGTACGTTATGATACAGGCAATATCTATAACTAGACTGTATAAAAAAAGTTCTGAACAGAATCTTAGCGCCAGTTGCTGTGTTATCATACGAGAATTGCGAAACTATAAATTTAAAATAAGAAACGTATACACGTATAGTGTAGGATCGCACTTTAATCTTTACGCGACAGGCAATGCAGCAAGATTCACAATTTCGCAATAAGTGTTGAAGCGAAACGGGGTTTAAACGTTTTGTTGATAGTATACGTCTCCGACGCAATCTGGCGTAGGAAAAAAATAAAAAAATCGATAAATAAACTACAACTTGCGTTTTATAAGATTGCCAGAGTCTGCTATGTACGCAAATAGATTTACAGATTACATATTGTGCTTCACTCTTCGACATTCAAGATTGATACGAATGAAATCGGAATACGTTTTAGTTCACACGTGTGAGAAAATTCGGTTATCTAGCACTCGTTTAATATACATAATGTACATCGTGAAAGAAGCTTTTCATAATTAATTAACACTAAGGTCGTTGGACACGATACATAGATTTCAATAGCAATGCAATTGCGTAACTCGAAAACGCGGTGCATTGGGTACAATTGAATCTATAATTACTCACTTGCAATTACAGATCTAACAATGAAAAGGACCAAGACGTCGATTATAAAATCAGCAGCCCCGATATCATTTGTTAATTATTATTATTCTCAAACGCTGCAGGATAAAGTTGAATTTTTCCGTACTCGTATCCCGGTTGAGAATATATTAGTTTACGTAAAACTGTTAGCTTTCACTGTATAGCTGTTGAGAGAAAATACCCGCGAAATGTTGCTATTTTTATATGCATGGATAGTTTAGATTCGAACTTTTCAAGAATATTAGCCACAGTGAAAAACACCGGTTTCAAAATGATATTCTGACCGTTCGGTACCTGGGTTCTGCAGACACTGTGCAGATACTTGCGAAAGTTTATTATAGTTACTAACCTGGGGTTCTTTACCCCACCGCTCGAAATTCATCTACAAGTTAAATTTAGGGAGACATATATACATTCAGAGATTTGCACTCGACCTTTAAAATCATTCAAAAATATCTCCATTTGAACTTGAACAAAAATTCATCGTTCAAAGTGCATTCTCTATTGTTGTACACTTATTTTCGAGACACTCTGAGGAAAACTGAGGAATTATAATTTTGAAAGAAGTAACCAACTAATGTTGGGTGACGTCCGTACCGATTATACAATAATTAAGAAACAACTGTGCACTCATTTTTCAGAACAATATTATTCATATTTGATACTGAGCTAAGTATATTTCAGGTTCGTTGATTTATTTCACACATCAGAGTAAAATCGTGTTATTCGATTATCATCGGATTTAAAATTCTATAGAGAGAAAAGTTTCTAGGTATATCTAGATATTACTGAAAGAAAAATTCAGGCCTTATAATGCAGCTGACACTATATTGAACTACTTGAATATCTAAAAATTTAAATGTAACGATTCTGAATGAGGCAGTAAAAAACAAGAAAAAATAAATAAAAAATTCTCAATAGAAATCGTTATATCCTATATTTTTACTTATAGAGGTTATTGATTTTCGGCGCAATCTAAGGAATGTCATCTCGTTTTTCTTTCCCGATATTGTTTAAATTGTTTCTTTCATTATGAAAGACAAATGGAATAATAAAAATTCTTGAATTTTCAATGAAGTAACATGCTCCAGTTAGCTATCGCCAGAACGACGCTATATTTGTCAGAATATTATATAAATACGTCACACATGTCAATATCCTATACTGAAATTAACCTACTTCAAAAATGCTCTAAAAAAAGATGTAAATAAAAATCAGTTCGAGTGATAATTAAATCATGCATACATGCGTACAACTGTATATCACTAATAATCTAGTCGATTCTTTACCATGCATACCATATATCGCATATATGCCCATATCAATGGGAATTAAATTGCAGATACGAAGTGCAATTGCTGCATGTTATTCAAGTATTTTGTAAACTGATTATTATTCTTAGCCGGGGAATAAGTCTCGTGGTCCATTCACTCGCGATGTATGAAGTTTAAAAATAGAAAATTGTTTCATTGGTTTTAATTCATTCATTCCTTCTCTCTCTCTCTCTTTCTGTAGTTATCTGATTACAACCACAACATGATCAGATTATACATTTCCTAAATCTGTTTTTGCTCTCCTTATCCTCTAGAGTGAATAAAGTTTGGTACTATCTTTTCATATTGAATAAATAAATGAAACAGAGTATTTTCTTTCCTCTATAATACAGAACTGTAAATTACTATTCTTTGTACGATATTTTTCTCTATAATTTACAGTAAATTTTATTCCGATTAACAAATAAGTTATAACTCGTTGCAGTCATTTTTTGTCAGGTATTTAAATATCTACCTATTCATACAGATATTCTAATCTGCTATTCACAGAATAATCAGCTGTATCGGTACGATTAAAGTTCGGTAATATTTTAGGTGTAGGCCTCAGTTCTGTTATAGCAAATAGTCATAGTAGTATATAATTTTATTGTAAATCAGAGAATCAGTCAAATATATTTCATATCGTTCGTCACAAAATCGATTCACTTGGTACCAAATCTAACGATAAATAAAATCATGTAGTAACTCGAAAGGAAAAAGAGCTTTTGGACGATGTTATAGTTCGATTCGAAAATGTTGTATCAGTAAGTTGTGACCAAACACGTTGCTAAGTTGCATCGAAATGGCATATTTCCAAGTGATATATAAACACAAAATATTTTTAAGCCGATGTAAAATTCTTCATCACATGGTTGGCAGGTGTCCATTCGTATAAAAAGAAAATCATGGCAAATGTTAGATTGCAGGTTAATTTCTTGACACACATACCTTACATACACAATAATTTAATTAAGAACGATGGGGTAGCAACGCTAATGATATATCGCCCATGTGATACAATTCAGTTCATGTGAATTCTTTTAAGAGAAGATGTAGTAGAAACTATGTATATAAATAGTATGTTACATAACCCGAAGGTTTTTTTTCGCACATTCAACCGCGTTAGAGGCGCCAGAAATTCGCGAATTACGTAAAACTCCGAATTGGATAGCAGAATACTAACCTTCTCACGTGGGATGTGTCGACGGAAGAGAGATACTCGTTGATCTCAGGGCGGTACTCGCAACGACCTAAATAACCAGACGCCAGTTTTGTACACTATCTTACGTCCTCAGATCTCTTCGGTCGATAACGCAGTGAATCCTCACGATCGTTTTGCCATCTATGAGAATTTCGAGGGACTAATTTTACTGCAATCGTTGTTGCTCATTGTTGTTCATTATTAAATGTATTTAGCTTAGTATTTAGAACGAAATGGACTTGGTTATGAATACCAGAGATCTTTTTTGGGGTATGAAAATGGATTGAAAATAAAGAAAATAAATAGCAAGACGTTGAATGAAATATTGAGCTCTAATTAGCGTATATTTTCTTTCAGATCAGATATAATGCAATCATGAATGTAATAATACTCTGCATTCGTTCGCCGCACAGTTGTACTTTCATTGTACATACATACATACTCCCTAATGGAGTTATATGATAGTAGTTTTTTTTATAGTTGCTCCGAATTCTATGAATGGGCCACCTGCAACGCCATCGCAAGTATAATGAAAGGGTAGTAGTTTTTTTTATCCGCATTCTTTCGTCGCACCACTATCGTTTCATTCATTCTTTTGCCATAGTATAGTTCAGTTGATAGGCAAAGGAGTATCTGAGCTAGCGATGGAAATGAACGAACAAACAATTAAAAAAACAATTAAAATTAAAATTATTTAACTATAAAGTCGGCAGGATGGGAAAAAGGTGAAAAAATGAATTATAGCTAGTGACTAAAAATACACAAAAATAAAACTTTGTGACCGATATTTACGCGATTAAATTCTGTATTTTTCTTTTCCTCCGTCAGTATTCCGTTACAATAGCAATTAAGAATTAATTTCAGGGTAAATGGATCGTTGAGCGGCTTGGAACAGCATTTGGTAAAATACCAAGCTTGTATGAGACTAGTATGCGTATTAGATGGCATAGATTATAAGCCACTTGAATGGTTTTTTAGAGTTCTAGAATCCTTAATGACCTTCTGAGGGGGAGTTTCGCTACCTTCATCATTAGAAATGGTGATGACAGTGCTATTGCATGAAATTCAAATGCTGTAAGTGGCAAATGGATGAATATTTAAATGGGGTTCCATTCAAGTATCTTCTGACTTGATTCGATCGCGAGATGGCGATACTATTTGGTAGCTCGTCGGGCAAGAAGGGACACTGACCTGGGGTGAGAGCACCTGGAGTCAGTGGCCCTCGAGGCGTCAAAGGGCTTGTATCGGTAGTACGTCCAGCATGGATTCTCTTCCAATTGGCGATTGCAACGTACGAGTATACGTCTATATTGAACCCAGTCTTTGTTAAATTATAGTTACACTAGTTAGTATAATATGAGTGTATTACGAATATGGTCTGTATTATAACTCGTACGCCGGACAGCAAATAAAGAGACACGATCAACTGCACTTGGTGCATATTGATGTTTAAGAAACAATTACAAATTGTGTAGAATTTTGACAACATGTAATCATTGAGTAAAGCTATTTTTACTCAATGATGTAATATTACACGAATAGTTCTTTATTATTATTATTATTTGTTTTTTGGTATTGTTTACTATTTTCTAGCGGGTTTTTTACTTTGGTCTGCACCTTATACCTTCTTGTACACTTACCATGATCACTGTTTGCTGTATAATTACCTGTTATCTTACCATTGGCCTGTCGGGCTGTGCTGAATAAATGAATTGTAAGAATGAATGAAATATTGTATCGATACTAAAGCAATAAATTCCCATGTATACCAATAACAAATCGCTTCGTTATTTTCCCTGCCACCCTATTTCAGATAAGCGGCAGGTGAAATGTCGTATGACACTAAGGAGTAGCAGAAAATTAGATTTAATGCATTTTCGGCTATTTAAAAATTTTCGTACACCTCCTTGGGTCAGAATTTCTCCTGATATCAGGAGCAATTTTTCGACGAAAAATTTCAGAAATTC